>MSJI02000436.1:0-20047 GCA_001931905.2 Cladosporium sp. IMV 00045 | reverse complement strand
GTTGGTCGCTTGGCGTTCATCGGTTCGAGCCCCATGGTCAGGCCCATCTATCCGACCGTCTAGAAGATTCGTCCGCACGCACTCAGCCGCATGCATCCGAGAACGTACTTTGGAACATCCATGTGAAAGTGGAAGGAATTACTATGGGAATGGAGAATACGTGTGATACGCCAGAGGATTTCAACATTGACCCGAGCCTCCCTGAACGACCGTGCCCGCGCATTCCGCTTCACAAATCCTTCGCCGTGTGTGACCATGAACTTAACGAGAGGAGGAGGTCTGATTGGCTAAAGGATACCTGGCGTCGAGATCGAGATTTGGAAGTGTTGGTTTACTTGCACTGTCATGCCTGGTCAGCTAGCTAAACTCTCGAAAAACGGAACCCTTACAGCCGCTACCATCAAGGTGATTGCCCATTAAGGTAGCTTGTATTAGGCATGGAATATAAAAGGGGCGATAGTATAACATATACTACAAGAAGTGTACCTACACTTTCCATTGCATCCGCTACCTCTATAGCAGGTCTTGCACTCGCAGCTTGCCATTCTATTAGAATTGAGGATTAACTTACGCCTCTTTTATTAAGAAAGATTCTAATAGAATATGATATATTATCCGTTACAATTTGATAATAGAGGAATTAATTAGGAATAAGTCGGTTCGAATAAGCATATAAGCTCCTATTTATACTAGTTACTATCTAACTCGAAATATGAATAGCAAAGCTAAGCTAAGCTCACGATAACGCCTAGCGTATCTACGGGGCGCTTACCGACACTCATTTAGCGCTAAGGATCGTTAGGCCGGGTCTCCGCGGTTAATACGCGATAATATCGGACGATAGTAGTTACTATAACGGAGTAGCGTATACGGGGTTAGTTAAGCTCGGATAGCTTATAAAGGCTACTAATAACGATTAGCGGAGTAGTATATCTAGCCGTTAGATCCGTAAATTATACTAAGAGATAAGAATAGTGTATTTCGATCGATTTAGTATATACTACGCTATCTTCGCTATATCGGAATGATTTCTAACTATTTATAAAGGAAAAGCGATAGAAAGGATTCGGGCGGAGCTCGCGTATTACGGATATAGAGATACCCTACGCCCGCATTCTAGAAGTATAGGCGCCCTACCTATTTCTTCTTAGACGGAAACATAGTTAATTTCGCGCGAGACTTTATACTTAGGCACTTAATCCTAGTAATTAAACGACTTTACGTAGCTAGCTCCTTCCTATAGAACCGGTATAGGCTACCTAAGTACTTTTAGCTACTATAATCTAATTCCCCGGATATTACTAACCTTTTTTTTTACTATAAGGTTAGTAACGTATAGGTAATACACGATAAGGGAAGGGATCTACATATCGGCTTCTTTACCCTCCTCTTCTCTACTTAAAAATTAACGTTTAACGTCGTTAGCCTATATATAAGAAAAAAAGTAACTAATATCGAGCTAAGGTAGCTCGAAAAACCTACGGTTAGGTCTTAAGCTCGGCTACTAGTTAAAACCATTACTAATACGGTACTCTAGTTATCTAGAGCAGCTACGATTATTATGTGCTAAATTATACGGTAGCTTACGAAACGTCGATATAACTAGTCGATAATATGTTATACTTTAACGGGCGGAGCTAGGTATCCGAAAAACTAGGGATAAGATTTTATACCTTAAGTAATATAGTAAAGATCGCTATCCGTCGGAACCTTTTCTTAAAGATTATTACCTATAACGGAGCTAGAGCCCTAGGCTAACGGAATCTTTCGAGTAAAGGAATAGCCTTCTATAGCACATATCTATTTAGAAATTTATTAAACTACTATACTACGAACGGTTTTTAAAGTTATACTACTACTTAATATTCGGGTTTATATATCTTCTTATCTATTCCCTAGTAACGATAAGTAAGACTCATTAATCTAACTTACCTACTACGTTATAGATCTCTAATATTAATGTACCGTCTAGAAGCGTAGCTCCGTTAGTTATAAGCTAAATACTTAGACGCTAACGTTATTTAAAGTTCGTATTAAAGTAAGATACTAAGGAAAGCTAGGTAGTTTCTATATCGATACCGGACGTATACGTTACTTAAAACCTTCGCTTACCGGTCTTCCGGCTATTATAGAAAATCGAAAAGCTATAATATATCTATAGAGCGTTCTTCGTAAAATCGAATATCTTTACTACTTTTCCTCTATCTTAAAAATAACTCCCTTTTTAAGGTTTCTTTTAACTATCGCCCTACCGTTTTATATAGTCGCGACGCCTATCGACCCCCGCGAAACTCGCGAGGAGCCGCTCTTAGCTTATACGGCATCTATAAATAGGATTTTACCCTCCCCTACCCCTTCCGGATATATCTTTAGCGGTAACGTTCGCAAATACTATGTCGCTACCGAAGAGGTAGAATAGAATTACGCGCCTATAGGGTAGGATAATTAGCTCGGAGTTAGTACTTATTATTACTAGTAACGTTACTATAGGGGAAACCGGATAGGAGGGGAAACCGGACGGAATTTTAGACTCTCTACCTCGGATTTAATCTCTTACTAGCTACGATAATGTAATTACTCTCGCTTTCGGATATATTACTCTCGATACCTTTATCTTCCTCGTCCTCGATTTCGGGAGTCGTAGCTTTCGCCTTTCGCTTCCTCTTCGGCTTTCTCTTTAAGGCCTCCGCTTCCGCTCTCTCGACTACCTCGAGGATTTCCTTCGTATTAAAGACGAACCTCCCTTTTATCGCTACGCGCTTCCCTTTCTTACGTTCCTTACGTACCCGTAATAGCTCTTTATACTCCGCGTTCTCCTTCCGTAAAAGAGCGTTCTCGGAAGAGGTTCTCTCGAAAGCTACTCCCGATCGCTCGATATACCGCTTTACGGGAGTCTCGAGAGTAGAAGAACGAACGATCGAGTTAACTAGCGACGTCGCCTCCCGTAACTCCGTACCCTCCGGCGGCGAACTATCTAGTAGAGAGCGGTCTAGGTCGTTCGTAGTCGTAATAGGAGGCGGCGTAACTCGAGAGGGCTCCGAGGGTATTCGAAGAGTAGAGAGGATAGTAATCGGGCTTAGAGGGTAGATACCGGACGCACGGAAGGCCGACTCGACGTTCTTAGCCGTAAAGGCCCTAGATCTAGCCGTAATATAGGCCGAATTCTACTCGATACGCGGTATTCGTCGAGTATCTAACCGGAAAAGCCGGTCGATCTCGGTCGATAAAGCCCGCTTAAGAGGGCCGAATAACCCGACGTCGAGGGGTTATAATAGATGCGAGGTATACGGAGGTAATACGACTAGGTCGATACTCTTATCGAGGTAAAAGGCAATAAACCTAGCCGTAAGGTGCGATCCGTATCCGTCGAGTAGTAATAGCCTCCTTTTTCCGTCGTTACGGGCCGTTTCGGGTTCGAATAACGTAGTTAGCTACTCGTACGCGTGAGAATCGGACGTCTACCCGCTAGAAGAGGTAGAGAACTTCTACTTCTCGGGCGTAGAAGTCGGTATCTACCCGGTATTCGTATCCTTTGCCCGGAAGATAATAAGCGGAGGTAGAGAGACTCCCGAGGCTCCGACGTACTCTATAGCCGTTATCTACTCTTACCTTCCGCTTATCTTCTTAAATCCTATAGCCTCCTCTTTATTAATAAGTACTCTCGAAGGTAAAGTAGTACCGAGAGCGAAACCGGTCTCGTCGACGTTAAAAACCGCGTCGGAAGAGTAGGAATTCTCGAGGAAAAGGTCGGAAAGCGTAGTAAAGTAGGCGTTTATAGTCGGATAGCTTACCGCTTCGAAGCGGCTCGCGTCTAGAGCTCGAGAGTAGACGGTCTTTAGTATAGGGTATCGTTTTCGGAACCTATCGATCCACCTTTTACTAATAGGAGGGTAGGAAGTCGGAGTCGAGGTTAGGCGGAAGCGGGCGTTACGGATTTCTTCGGCGAGTTCTCTCGTTAACGAAAGGGTAATAGGGACTCCCGACTTAGATAGTCGAGTTATAGCTTTAATAAGAGCCTCCTCTTCGGTAGTAGAGAGTATCTTCTACGATTCGTGCGATTTAGAGCGGGTAGTAGACTTCGTAAGCCGGTCGGAGAAAGTCGAAAGCGGTATACTAAACGCGTAAGCGTACTTTCGAATAGAGGTATATTCGCCGTTTCGGTAGGCTATTAGGGCCGTAGTAAGCGTATCTTCGGAATAGGTAGGCATAATAAAGAAGAAAGGAAGAAAGACGCGTAAAATTCGAATAAGAATACGAAACTAGCGCGCGGGAGTATCCGGTTTCCCCTCCTATCCGGTTTCCCCTATAGTAACGTTAACGTAATCCTCGACTAACGTAGTTAATTAGGTCCCTCTTAATATATCCCTACGAGCCTAGATATCCGGTACGACGACCTACGGTACGATTTAGTTAAAGGTACTATATAGGGGGTATACTAATACTACTTTTACTAACGCGTCCCCGTAACTACCTAGGTAGGGTACCTTAGGGCCGATACTACGGTCCGAGGTAGGCGATCTAGTAGAAATCATGTTCGTGAATCGGCTTTCCGAGAACTACGCTAGTATACATTCTATAGGTCTCTCGTATACTAAATATAACGAAGGCTCCGCTTATCCGAATAATACCGCTCCTAGCTAAGAGGTTAACCTGCCGTACGCTGAAGCGGTACCTCCGGGCGGTTGCGTTATCTATAAATGGCTCGTTAATAAGGTATCTAGTCCGCTAGTAGGCTAACTAGCTATAGCGCGTAGCTATTACTCTTATGTCGCTCTATAATAAGATACGAACGCGGGCCTAATTAGGCCTTAAATCGTATACGTATCCGGTTAGATAACCGTAATAATAACTAACTATCGCGAGTTTCTACTACTCTATATAATCTATAACGAGAGGGATTCCTTTCTCTCCGGTTAAAATGCTACTACCTTAGGAAGCGGTAACTCGTCTACTAAGAAATCGTTAAATCTATCTAAGTCTAGCGTCTTATCTAGCTATAGATCCTACGAACTTAGCTAAGGTAACAATCTAGGTAACGTTAACTCTAATACCCTTAATATTAGTAATAAATTAGTTTAGTAACCCTAGTTTACGAACATTGCAGGCGCTAATCGTTTCGATAGTACGCCGTTATTCTACTCTATAAACGGCTACATCTTTGCGAATAATCCTACGTTCGAGATATGCCTTAGCGATAACGTTATCTAGTATACTATATCGTACGGAAGCATAAGTTACGTCTTCTATATGCACGGGAATAATTTTCGTTATAACGGTATAGGTATACTATTAATTAGTGAGTATTCTAGTCGATTAATCCGTAAAGTCTACTAAGTACTAACCTTATAACATTATAGGTATTAACGATAGCGAGTATAGGACTCTTTTTATGAATACTACTAGAGCTAGACTTTAGTAAGTCCTATATCACGTTAATATGCATTAAGTAATAGGTATAGTTAGTAATTACTAAGTGCACTTCGCCGAATAATGTCCGTTGTCGATACTAGGCTCCTAGACCGTTAACTACCTACTAGAGCGAGCGGGTAGTACTAGACGGAAAGTCTATAAAGGGACGAAGTTTAGATACGTTCTTATTTATAAGTATTACGCGATAACTACGGGGTAATTAAATTAGAGATTATAGATATGCTCGCGCCGAACACGTCGGAAGTTATTAGCGTGGAAAATTTCCTTAACCCTTTCTTAGATAGACGTCTACCCTACCGCGTATATAGACCTACTACGTACTTATACGATAGTTAATATAAGTTATAGCTTTATTATCGTATATCTCTATTATTTAAGCAGTTATAGATGTAGTAGTAATAGAATTGAAATCGTTAAGTACGCCTTATATAGCCGTCGTAGGTAGGAAGTAAGCTTATTAATAGTACGAATACTAAAGGGTACCTTATACGGGTAGGGATTTTCTTAAAGGGTAGAGAACTAAATAGGATATTTCCTTAACGAATACTATAATATAACGTATAGCCGATAAGTAGTACTTCCGGTAAGCCTAATCTTATATGCTTACGAGGATGTTTCGTTAAGAATATCGAATTCGAGTACTACCCTAACCCCTACCCTAAGTCTATAGCGTCGGGGAAATCATTCGGCCGAGAGATCTACGACTAAGCGCGTGCGATCGACGCGTGTTTCGAGAGAGAGCTCTAGTAGTAATAATACGACGCCTGTAGTACCCTACGATAGCTGATATCGATATGTTGTCGGATAATTTATCCTATGTTAGCGGATACGAGGGAAGCGGTTTTAAATATGTAAGGATAAGCGGTACCCCGAAATAGGAGCCTACAAGCTAAAAATGTCTTAAGAGCTGGCTCATCAATTCGCTCATCGATGAGAATATCGTTAACGGTCTATAGAGTTCTATTAGATGCGGAGCTCTAAAAACCGTTAACCTATAAGTCTATATAAAGGAACGGAGTGCTGTCGTATCCTCCAACTCTTCGATGAACACTCTAAAACAATGTCACGTGATTGCCAAGACTCCTTGTGACACACCCGAACAGCCAAAAGGCTTAACGAACAGCGATTTTCTTAGGACTTGGGATTCTTCGCAGCTTCAATCAGCGAGCGACGACCGCCATTGGCGGTTTCGGGGGTCGCCGAGCTCGGTTGTGTCATTGTCTCAAGCTCACGTGCGGGCATGAACTAGCGGGCGCTGTAGTAGAGGATCGATCCGCCAGGCTGGGTCGCGCGTGATGTTGCCAAAGGCCAAGGTAGTCTCTCGGTATTTCGAACTCGCCCGCAGCTGCTCGCAATGCAGCTCTGGAGCATGGTGACCATGCACCCATGATTCGCGCTGTCTAAAGCGAGCGAGAAGCGGAAATGCCAGAGCAGGGTGGTCGCACGTCAGCGGCGTAGAACTAGTTCTAAGGCGAGTTCGAAGGCGCTCGCGGCATTTGTGCCAAAGGTGAAAGGCGCGCAAATGGCTTACGTTGTCGGCAAGCAGCCCGCGAAACGCCCAGGGATTCCGCACAAATGTCGCATCTGCTGGCTAGGGATGCACCGCTGTACCGCCGCACAAGTTGCTCACACTGCCAAATGCCACTCATTGTTGGCCAGCATCTGACGCGGCGTGATACCGGTAGCCAGATGCGTGCTCTGGCTTCTCGGTTATCTCCTCTACCCTGACTTCTCAACGCTCGACATCGCACGCAGGAAGCGTTCGCGATTCAAAGAGACCTTCCTTCTTCCGACTTGCGCTTTTCACTACTCGCGTCACTAGAACGAAATCACATATCGCTAGTCTCTATCTTGCGCCCAAGTTCCCGAGTACCTCCATGGTCTCTCAGCTTTACAGTGCAACACGGCACCGCGCTCCTTGCCTCGTCAATAGGTGAAACACATGCTTCAGCAGACCCCGAGGTCTTCGACATCATCCTTGATTCGTCGTCTTCAGGAGCAACCAAGGCCGGCAACCGCGCCACGAGGGCTGTTGGGTAGAGAGAGCCTACAGATATCGCATCCGGGCTTCCAGGTCTTGCTTTCATTCCGCGACCGAAGAGGCTTACTGCCACAGGGGAGCTCTTGCATAAGGCAGGCCGACACTAAGACTCGCGGCACTAAAACGAGCGCGGCCAGCCTGGAGGGAAAGAAGCTTTCATTCTCTTCCTTTTATGTTTCGCAGCCAAGCTCAGCCCCGTTTCAATCTCGACGACAGAAGTATGCCGCGATCACGATGGGTTTTACACATACAAGCACAGTTTTGGCGGGTGCTGATGGATCTGGGCATGTTCTTTCAAAGGCTCGCGCCTCCCCGCCCACGGCAACCGGCATTCAAGAAGACCATTCAGTCAACAATTAGTAAGAAGCAGGGCCAGATCTACTTGTACTTCTATGTGCCACCACAGTACGAGAGGCAGGGAAAAATCTTCAACGACATAAGGGACCATGAACAAAATATCGATACCGGTAATATCAGGAAGGCAATCCACCAGCGCACAAGCAGCAGCGGACGAGTTGCACAGACGGCCCGCCCATGCACTCAAAGCACTCAAGCACAGTGTTCTTATCCTGTCGTGATCAACTTTCACGGCGGAGGTTTCACGCTCGGTGCGCCCACAGATGATGCTCGCTGGTGCACCACTGTCGCTGACGAATGTGGGGCTGTCGTCGTGAGCGTGGGCTACCGTCTTGCGCCGAAATACCCATTCCCAAGTGCAGTGGAAGACGGCGTAGATGCGGTAATCTGGGTACACAAGCACGCTGTGGACCTTGGGATTGACAGGGACAAGATCGCGATATCCGGCTTCAGCTCTGGTGGCAATATGGCCTTCACAGTATCGTTACGCCTACATGATTATATGATGGGTTCTTTGCCCAAGCAAAACCACCCTTCTCGCTTCAACGCGGAGTCAAAGTGTCACAGCTCCATCTCGCATCCCTCGTTGCCGACAAAAGCCAGCCCAAATGGCCATGCCGGCTTCGTTGATCCGCTGGAACCCTCAGAGCATATTTCCTCTCCACCCAATGCCGACACTACCACCACTTCCCACAACGTCACATATACTGGGCCGTTCCCCATTGCTCTCCGTGCAGTCGTCGCCTGGTATCCCAGCATAGATTACACGCGGACTCGCGAACAGCGGCGCGCGACCTGCTTCAGGAAAGATCAAGAGCTGCCTTCACTCTTCACCAACCTGTTCGACGAAAGCTATTTGTATCCACCGGACTCCATTGCACTTGAGTCGCCCTATCTGAGCCCAGGTGTCGCGCCAACGGCACTGCTGAAAGAGGGTTTGCCCCACGACATAATCATGCTCTGCTGCGAGTGGGACATGCTGCTGGCTGAGGGCCTGGACTTCCGTGATCGCCTGCTCTCGCCTGAGATTGATAAGCGCCTCTCTTACATTCTGGTTGAGGGTGTGCCGCATGGCTGGGATAAGGCGCCAAATCCTTTCCACCCGGCGCGTGAAGTGCGCGAATATTATCTGCGCGCGTGCGGAGAATTGGAAAGGATTTTTCGAAGTGGATGATGTCGTTTTCTGATAACGCGGGAACGCGACGTGCTCGCAATGACTAGTGCACGGTTTGTTGTTTTTCCGTGGAAGAGGCATGATGTACTGTACCGCCTACTATGCTATTCTACCCCCGAAGACGATGTTTTCCGAACCTTGCGCAAGGCCCAGCGATTGTTTCGCCGTGAGAAGAGGAGTAGTTGGTATGACAGACGGCGACATTACCGTTATCTTCATTCATAGCCTGAACATCCATTCCGCAGGATCGAGGGCACGCCAGCGAAGGCGTGGAAGAGGACGGGCGGCCGAAAGTCCGATATCAGGAGAGGAGAAGGACAATGGAACGGCGCCGTGGCGATGCTACATGCATGTGCCACCGTGAGAGGCTGACTACTGTGGGCAAGACAGGAGGCAGCGGGCATCATTTCCACGACGCGCTTCGTGGTACAGGGATAGAGTGCTCGTCACGACACCACAGAGGGCGACTCGTGGACGGCCAACCGGAAGATGGAGGACGGACTGTCTATCGCCTGATTGAAAGGCTGACTATTCTGCTCTCGGGAGCAATTTGTTCCTGTTAGCATGTTGCACCACAGATTCTTTTCGCTTCCCCGGTGGCGGGCAACACTGATGGAGACACCATTGGGCTTGACATAACTCTAGGAGGAAACCTGGCCGTCTTGCCAATTGTAGTGGCTAGCAGCGTTAAAGCAAGTGAGGGGGCTTTCAGATCCGGCCGCGAGTTAAGCCGCCTTTTATACAAAGCTTTTTACTCGTGGCATTATTTGTCAGGCGCAGCTTGCCACTTGGCCACTGATTCCGCCTACGGCTGGCCAGTAGCGCCTTGAGTGATTGGCCACCAGGACTTCTAACAGCCAGCCGGGCAGGCATAAGGGCAGTAAGAACGCCCACGGCTCCTGTCACCGATGACAGCGATGATAGTTTTGTCGTAGCCACCAATGGGGGAGTGAGGGCCCTAAATACCAGTCTGGCCAACAAGGCTGATCCCGTCGACCAGAGTAGTGCTTTTCTTAAAAGGGAAATCGGAGCAGTCGAGCCCACCTTTGAGAAATTCCTTGCGAACGTTGCTCTTCGTCCGAGGGTTTTGTCGTCGACGAATCGGACGGCAGACTGTCGACCCTTTCGACGCCTCGCGCGCGTGCACCCTTGTGGTGTCTCACGAACACGCTTTCCGCTCCGTAGCATTCGCACGATGTCCTCCAATCGCTCGTCTGCCGGTTCCAACAAGTTTCCGGCAGAGATGGCCGAAACGCTATGTACAAAGAGACCAAAAGCAGCTTTCCGTTATGCTGCGGCCATTTTTTCGACGACCATGATGAGAAGTTCAGGCCAAGATTTACAGACATTTTAGTCCGCATCCTAGGCAGACAAGCTTAAACATTCAATGACAGATATTAAATAGGAAAACCATTCTGCGACGGTATTGTTGCAAACGTCCTTTCTGCTTCCCATCTGACACTGCCCAACCTGCGTCACCCTAATCTTCAAAGGGGGAGCTACAAGCCTACAACCAACCCATTGGTCCAGAGTATTTCCATCTTTGACCATACTGTCAGCGGTCGCGCATGATCGCTCTATAGCGATTTCAGTCGCCGACTTGATTATGCTTGACTCTTCAAGGTCCTCGACGTTACACTCGGCCCGCTATCTAATGAGGGTGCTAGAACCTTTCCCAGAGACGAAAATTGCTTCGACGCTGCAGTATAACGTCGGAACCCAAACTGTTCATCCAATTAGAGAGCGCCAAGTGAGGTTCATGATACGTTTTGTCTCGCCATGCTTTCTTTATGTGTTTCGTACTATACTAGCTATCGTAAGATCCAATAGCTTCCCAACCTAATCTTCTAATCCTCGCGTCATAGTTAATGCGTTTTATTTCGCATACGGAAACCCCCGTGCTCACACCAAAAAGGCGGAGAAAGCGACGATCAAAACCGCTTCCAAGAGTTGGGGACCAGGGGATAGTCTATACGCGGGAGAGCTCGTTTGAGCAGTGGTGCCGGACGACGAACTAGGAACATTACTCGAATTTCCCAACCACGTCACATTAGTGGAGCCGAGTAGAGCGGGGAAGCGATCTTCTCCCTCAACGAGCACTAATGCCATCCCGCTCTGTCACCGAAGAGGTCAGCGTTTGCAACATGAGAACATCGTGTAGACTCACCAAAAGATGCCACTGTATATGACAGTGAAGAAGCCACGCACCCGGGTTGTCAGACACGTATCTAGAATGCAAAGCGTCAGCAATGTCAACTCTCTTCATGATCACGCGGGAAGGCTAACCGTATGACTGCCCAGCCTGAGGCAGGCAACTCCACCGTGTCACGGTAGGGAGGGTTATCCAAATTGACCAGGGAGCTTGGCACATCTTGAACTGATGAGTACGGAAATTCTCCGTCGCCGCTGCCAAGGATCCAGAACTTGTGGCCGTGGAGATGCATAGGATGGCCCATCTGTAACTGAATTAGCCGATGGACGACTGTTTGAAAGCATATCTCTAGGCATACCGTGTCCATAGAGTCAGGGGCAACTCTCATAATCAGATCGATAGTTGTGTTGAAGGGCATGAACATTGTAGTGCTGGCATTCCATCCGTCCGAGATGTTCCCATAGATCACTGGCACCTTGGGTTCAGAATACGAGTACCTGTCGACGACCCAAGAGACGATTCCAGTTTGGTTGATGTTGAGGACTCTCGTGGCGACGTTATTGTCGCGTGGAGGCGCAATGAGATCAAAGGGCCCAAGGTTCTGCGGCCGTAGAGTAGACGCCGTGGGCTTAGCAGAGCCATTCACCAGCATGTGAACGTCACTCGTCTCATCTCCAAGCATCGACATGGTGTGATTGTTCTTCGGCCTGGGAGGTGGTGATTCCATAGCACTCATAGAGCTCTCATTGACGCCGCGCGTATAACGTACCACCGCGAGGTCTTCGATAACTTGTTGCATGTCCCCGACGGGGATCGAAGCGAACCGTAAAGCGTAATCGCCAGGCGTCTGATCGAGCTTGATCATCACTGAGTAGCGCTCGCCAAGACTCATTGGCAATACCTTTGACAATCAGCGATGCCAAGTTTGCGAGTGAATATCCAAACTTACCTCAACCTCTTGCATTTTGACAAAGAGTCCGTCCGCCGCATATACGTACATCGTATGGGAGTCCAACGACACGGTCAACTTGGTGGTGGAACCAGCATTCACAAGGTTTAGGGCCAGCCAGCCTGAAGAGAAATTCGCGGGGATCGTAAGCAAAGGCGCCATGGTCTCGGTGCAGGTCTCTGGAGGGAGATCGCTCGCATTAAAGCCAGGCCTGAACATTGTGGGCGGCATACAACCACGAGGACCAAGGGACATGTTCATGCTCGACATGTCCATCATCTGTCTCTTTTGCTGTCGCATTGGGTGCGCAGTAGAACTCGGAAGTGCTGACATGGTCATTGACATTTCGTCGGTTGTAGATGATTCATCCGCCATACCATCCATCAAGGCCATGTCCATCGATGCAGCAGAAGATGACCTGGACAATTCGGCAGTGCCAGAAGGCGGCATGAACATCGACATACTCTCGTCGGGTGCCATCGACATCGGAACTGTGTCAGAGGATGCCATTGACGTCGGCGTGGTGTCAGAGGATTCCATGGACATCGAACTAGAATCATCAGACCCCAAGCACAAACTCGGCCCGCAATCCAGGACTGCCTGCGGCAAGCACTGCACTCTGCCCAAGCCATTGGCAAGCAGGCTGTTCACGCAATGCGGAAACACACCCGTGCGGTTGTATTCTCGCAAGACCGTATCCGAGACCTCATGATACCAATCCGTGAGAAGGACTGGGAAAGCATCTCGCTCCGCCTGAAGTAAGGCCTCAGCTTCGCCGTCACTTGAGGCAAGCGGCTCGAAGGGGCGGGAGCGGGATCGCTTGGGGCGGATGTTCAAAGGCCCGCGGATCGCATCATTGTAATAGGCGCGGAAATGGGAGTGATACCAGTAGAAACCGTACTCGTTTGACAGATCGAATCGATACGTGAAGTTGCCTCCGGGGGCGATAGGGTACTGAGACAGAGGTTAGCTACCTGTAGGGAATGCGGAACCGCAAAGCTATGACGATCTAACCTGGGTGACACCAGGCACACCGTCCATGTGCGGTGTTCCACGTTGAAGGATGCCTGTAGAGCTCTGATTAGCAAAGAGCGGCGGACAACGAGGAGATGCGACGTGCCGTGCCAGTGGATGGTGGTTTCAACGGGGAGATCGTTCTTCACGAAAACCTCGAGGGTGTCGTCCTCGTTGGCTTCGATGAGCGGAGCAGGATGCTGACCGTTGATCAAATAGACCGGGCGGGAGAAACCATCTGTAACGCCGTTAATGATGGACTCGACCATGTGGCCGTTTCTACGAACCGGGCGCCGCCTCTCCCTCGTGGACAGTGAAGTTGTAGAATCGCACTTCTGCCAAAGTGGACGCAGTGAGAAGGCTGAGCAGCGAGAGGCCTGCGAGACAGAACATGGTCGCGTGGGCAAGATACGAGTCGATCCAAATCGACTGCGTAGGGGCGAAATATAGTAGCCGGTGGAAAGCGCCTCCTGAAGAGCCTATATATTTGTCAGTTGGACATACACTGCCACAGATCGTCTAGCCCCGCGGCACAGACGTTCCAGCCCTGGTATGGCGCCACCGCAGAAGTCGCGCAGCACAGGGCGGACCGCGCATCAATCCGGATTGAGACATGCAGCCTCCTGCGGCGTTAGGTGGCGAGGTCGCCGAGGAGAAGCTCGAGCCTGCGCGGTTTGTGCGCCGGACCACCAGAGCGGTCCTCTGTCTTCATGCGCGATTTGCGCGTCAAAGCCAGTCGTGAGGGTGACAAGGGAGCTACCGTAACAGAAAAGGTTTCGGCATGCTCTTGGCGCCAGCTTGGTCATCTGCCGCTGGCCAAAACGTCGATCCTTCTCGCCGCCTCCACGCCGGGGAACGCTAGCCTTACGTTGTATGAGGAGACTGTTGTCAGCTCCGCACGCAAAGCGAACGAACGTGTGACTTAGTCTTGTACCAGCCCACATGGAGAAAGGCTCAGACGCTTATGACAAGAAAAACTTCCGCAATGCGGTTGCACGCTTAATTACGCGCCAAAGTCTTGCTCACAACGTTGTTGAGTCGAAAGAGTTTCGGGCTATGTGCCTAACCCTCAATTACGAGGCTGAGCACGCCCTTATTCGCTCCCATTCGTCTATACCTCGGCGCATTGCCTCCAATTTCGAATTTCGACGCCCGCTCGTAATGGAGGCCTTGCACCAAGGTCAGAGCGTGATTCAGCTTTGTACGGATAGCTGGACCTCGGGTCTTGACAACCAGCGTGAATTTCAAGCGATCAATGCTCAATGGGTCGCTTTCTCTACAGTACCTTGATGTATCTTATGTTTGGTGTTTCGTTCGCAGGAGCTTGGGAGACCAGCGGAGGGGCCCATCCATTCGTGCCCCCCTCTGTAGCTTACGTGGCCATCCCATGCCGCCGTGTGGCTTCAGGCTGGAGGAGCCAAACTCAAACATAACATTTACGCTTGCAAAATGCTTTGCTTCCTCGTCCAGGCATGGAGCCTCTACACGTTTTGTTGCCATGTCTCTCCCGTGCGCGCTCACGTGGAATCGATCTTATTCTCAAAACTCTACACCTTAGAACCACTACACCTTTGACATCACTCTCTTCTTGTCAGTCGGGAATACGATCTTCGCAGTTTCATTCGCCCTTCAAACTAGGAAACCGTCTATCCGCTTATCTGTACTATTGGGGTTTCAATAGGATGCCAGACAGTAGCGTGACACCGATGCTGTACCTCGCCCTTATAGGGCTTCCGATCGTCTCGGCTTGTATGTGGTCTGGTACGTTGGCGATCTAATCCACCATATTTTTCGTGTTCGCAGCGGCTAATCGCTCTTTCATCATAAGGTATGCTTATAGGGATGCTTGTCACATGGTTCTCCGACGGCCACCCCAAATATTCTAGCATGGCAGACAATCAACACCTCGCGTAAGTCAGAAAGGATTTGACAGTTCAAATAACGGGTTTCCTAACTGATTGGACGAAAAGGTACATCTCAGATATCGGAGCCCAACGACTGAAAGCGTTGTTCGTTACAGGATGTATCGTCACGACGTTACTCTTCAATACCGCCATTGCCTCCGAATGCCACTTTCGGCGTAAGGGTTTACTTGGACAAGGGTCTGGGACGCACTCCAAGTATACGTCCATTCTTTCACAGACCTTTGCCTCTTGTGGCGCTTTAGGTCTGATCTTGCTATCGATCTTCGATACTGCTAATCACGAGACTGCGCACAATGTTTTCCTTTTCATCTTCATGTAAGTTCACCAGCGAGGACGTGTCCCGCTTGGAAGCTACCTAAAGGCCTTCGCTGACTGTTATTCAGTCTAGGCTACCTTGCAAGCGCGATCTGCTACTGCCTAATCTACCTGCGGCTTTGGAGACCTCACAGGCAGGCAAGCGATCTGCGGACAAGTTTAGCAGTCAAAGTCACATTCACCGTCCTTGAAGCACTACTCGTCGTCGCGTTTGCCTCGCTTATGGACACTAAGAGGAACGCTGCAGCTGCTATTGAGTGGAGTAAGTGTCCACTTCTGGTGATGCCCTGAAATACAATGGCTGCGCTGACGCATATTAGCAATCGCGTTCATTTTCTCTTTCTACATCCTATCTTTCGCTTACGATTTCGCTCCCCTAGCAACTCGGAAGATGCCGGCCCGTAACAGTGCCCATATTGAGCTGTCTAATTCCTTATCGCGGTCATTCTTAACATAGCGGAAGAGCTTAGAAGGCACGTAGATTTCTCGAAACGCTTAGAATAATGATATTTAAGATTTCGGGCAGTAAAGGCACGTGGTTAGCTTCGAGCGAAATTTGTCACGGTCAGGATCTGGGATCCAATGACACCGCACGTGATCCCTAGGAAGGCAGGTAAGCCGGGCTTCGGCTTACCTGCGCTACTCCTTGTAACCTGTTAGTAGCTCTTCGAGCTACGTCCTCGTCATCCAAGCAGCCGCCGGGTTGCGACCGAGACCGTACATAGCTCTGTATCTGATCTGACTCGCAACTATACCTACGCACTGCATACACCGACACCCGCCCGTGACAAAATTTATTACTTAGATCTACACGTAACATGGTTCATCAATAAGTTAGGTATAAGAAGAATCACCCCGACTGCTTACTACTTCCGTTCAGGATCGGCCATCTGCAGCTGCTGTTGAACAGCTAAGCGAGAGCCATCACCGGCATGCTGTCATCTGCACCAATCCCCGCACAATTCTTTTGAATCATATTGTATGCAAGCTATTTAGCTTATGACACAACTAGCTAGTTCCTAGAAGGCTTTTTGATCCTCAGTTATGCTCTTGCTCTGCACCATCTCTTGCGCTCCATCCCGGCTTCATCGACACGCCACGGCTTTTGGGCCTCGACGCCTCATACTGTCCTGTCAGACTGTCAGTTCGTATCATCGCCTCCCTTCCTCAGCCGTCCTCCCCAACTCCCACCCATTCTTTCCAGTGAATGAAATGGTCCAATCCATATTGGTCTGGTCAATCCTTGATCGGTCAATGTTCAATCTGGTCGGCATTTATTCTGAAAATGGTCAATATGGTCTGGGTCTCGTGGTCACCATGGTCACCACTTCCTAATTCGGATGGTGGTGTGACCGTGGCGCCACATTGCATATCGGCGCGGGAAAGACGCGTGTTAGAACATCAACACGCGTTCCAGCGTATTTGGGTGACAGACACGTACACGAAACCTTTCGCCATGCTATCAACACTTTTCAGCAGCTCTCAATCATCGGATCAGGTGACTCTGTATCCTCGAAACCCTCAATACGACCCCCAGCGCTGCTTCGAGACCTTCAAACTATACGGCGAGCAATACCCGGAGAAAGAACACCATAGCAGTGATGGGAAAAACAAAGAAGAAGAATTCTCCAGTCTGGGCGTACGGTGAAGCATTGGTACGAGCGGGTGACCAGAAAGAGGTATACTACTGCTATTTGTGTGAGAGCGAGAGGAAGCCTCAAAAGCTCCCGGTCTTATGCGGTACAAAGGGTGGTATAGATCACATGGTCGTGCATGGCTTCGATCGGGAGGGCAACAAGGTCGAAAAGGCACCTGCGACCCAGAGACGACTTACCTCGTTCGCTACCATGGTCTCAACTTACGACTACGACAAATTCAAGCGCCTCTTCCTGCGTTGGATCGTTTATTGTCAGCTTGCATTCGCTATGCTTGAGAACGACTACTTCAGAGAGCTTGTCGCTTTCTTAAACATTGGCCTTGCTGGCCTTTTGCCGCGCGCTGGCGTTACCCTTCGTCGTTGGATCATGGATGAATACGCTGAGCAGAAGGAGGGTGTCAAGGCTGAGCTCCGACTCGCTAAGAGTGACATACATCTTTCGTTTGACATGTGGACGGCACCGAACGGTATAGCCATACTGTCGGTTTTTGGGCATTGGATCAGCCCCTCCGGGACACGACAGAACAAGCTTCTGGCCTTCCGAAGGGTCTACAGCAAGCATACAGGTGAGCATCAAGGCGAAATAGTCATTAGCGTCGTCCGGGAGTACGAATTCGAAGATCGAGTCGGCTACATCATCGGGGATAACATTTCGTCGAACGACGCTGCTGCCCATACCATCCTGAGCCGCCTGTACCCTGGACTATCTCTAGAGAATCGAACCGGCCGCCGCTTGAGATGCCTTGGTCACATTGTCAACCTGTGTGCGAATGCACTGATATTTGGGGGCGGTAAAAAAGGGGGCGACAAGGAACTAGATCGACTGGCAAACAAGGGCGATTCAGAGGGATGTGATGAGCTCTGGCGGGGTCGTGGGCCGGTAGGAAGACTACACAACATCATCAAGTATATTCGATGGAGTCCTCAAAGGCGACAAGAGTTCATGGAGTGTATAAAGGGCGGTGAGCTGGCAGAATTCGATCTCCTCGAGGTAAGTGGACGAGTTGCATGTTTGGTGATATATATGGACGCCCGTCACAACGGAGAGCATGGCTGCCTAATCATGGAGAAGAACAGCAATCTCACTCGTGTTCACGTCATCGCCTCCATCAGTCAGCTGCATGTGTTGCATGACCCTCACATTGTCGGCCCGTAGTCTGACTTTGCTTTAGCTGATAGCCGATAATGCGACACGCTGGAACTCATTTTATACCGCCATTGGGCGTGCTTTGACGGTCAGAGAACGTATCGCCCTCTTCTGTCGCCGCCACAAACCTGACAGACCTACTGGCGGCGTCAAGAGAGACCTTTTGACGGCCCAGCACTGGACCCAACTCGATAAGATCCATGACTGCCTCAAGACTTTCGAGGTCGCTTCCCAGTGATGTTGTTGGGTCGGTTCTTATTGGTGCGGTGCTGGTTTGGTTGGTGCTGGCTGGTGCTGGTTCGACTTGATCTGTAAGTCGTTGGTAGTGGTTGTAGCATCTGTAACCAACCGGTTAACCATTACTTAATCAGGCAAGTGCCTTGTTGTGGTGTACCGTGCGGTGAATGGTGGATTAAGCGAGTTTGGCAGACAAAGTGGGGGGCTGCGCGTCGTTCTGACGCGCTTTGGTGCAGATCTCGTGTCCGGCTTGTTTGTCCTCGTCACCACAGCGACGAAACCAACATCCATACATCGACTTATGCTATGGACGCATTCTTGAACGCATTCAAGACAGCAGAAGCTAAGGTGCATCTCGATCCTACCAATCCACTATCGGCGCAACAGGCGGAGCCGTTCAAGATCAATGGCATCGAATACCGGCGCAAGGCCAAAATTGCGAAAGAAGCAAAAGCGCGCGAGCGCGTGAAGAGCTCGAGAGTCTATGACCATGGCGAGGTCATCGTTGCGGTAGCGACTCGCAAGGAACACTTTTATTCCTACCTGTGCGAACGCACGATGAAGCAGTGTATACGATCATTCCATGGGACCTCGTCGGCACGAGAACATCTTGAGCAGGCGCACAAGATCGGGAAAGACGGTCAGCCTGTCGAAGAGGGCAACCATAGTATCTTGAAGTGCCAACAACACGCTGAGCTTGTTCATGTTGCACATTTCAAGCGATTCAAAGAGCAGCTGATCATGTGGATTATTCACTGCCACATTGCCTTGTCAATGCTGGAGAACGCCTTTTTCAGGGACCTTTTGATGCTCATGAATACTAGTCTCGCTAAACTACTACCCTACGCGAGATCCACTCTGCGAAAGTGGATATTTGCTGATTTCGAAGAGCGCAAGAAACTCGTTCAGGCCGAGCTCTCTTCTGCTGTCAGCAGCATTCACATATCATTCGACATCTGGACGTCCCCAAATTTCTTCTCCATCATCGCTGTGTACTCGCACTTTGTGGACAGGCATGGTAAAAGACAGCGTCGCTTGCTTGCCTTTCGAAGGATCACAGGCAAGCACACAGGCGAAAACATCGCGGCCGTGCTGATTGAGGTTGTTAAGGGTTGGAACATAACGGCGAAGCGTGTTGGGTGGTTCATGAGCGACAATGCCAAGAACAACGACACCGCCGTGGATACCGCCCTACAAACGCTGTGCCCTTATCTCAGTGTTCATCAACGCAAGGCTAGACGTCTCCGATGCTTTGGACATACCTGCAATCTAATAGCAAGAGTAGTGTTGCTTGGCAAAGGTGCGGGCAAAACCTTGGGTGGGCTCGAGCTAAAAGCGCGCAAGGGCGCTTTTGACGCCGTAGACAAGGTCTGGCGTGCTTTCGGTGGCCTGGGTCGACTACACAACATCATACGGTACATCCGAGCCTCACCCATGCGCCGCGAGGAGTTCAGCAACGTTAAAGGTCGCAAGCAATGGTCTGAGTTCGATGATCTCGAGGTAAGCTGTAATTCATTTACCAGGCTTGAATTGGGCATTTTCTTTGTCATTCCCGAAGCTACTACAGGCACCGATTGTGAACTCCCACTAGCGCGAGTTCGACCTCCGACACTGTCACATTCCGTGCGACTCAGCCCCGTTGAGGCTTC
>MSJI02000435.1:0-15074 GCA_001931905.2 Cladosporium sp. IMV 00045 | reverse complement strand
GCTTTCATGCTCGAGTCTGACAGCCCACACGCGACTGATGGCGACGCTCTTTACCGTGCACTTGCAGCCCTTGGTACTCTCATTACGCTTGGTAGCGACTTCAGACAGAAGATGAAGATGGGAATCTCGGGAACGCTGCATCTTGCTGGATCGAAGCCGGCGGCTCAAAGACAGGACACGAAGGAGCTTGTTGCTGAGATTCGCGACGAGTTGCGTTGAGTACTGTGCTCTTTTGCGTGAGATGAGCTTTTTGCATGCATCGTGAGCGGGCATATAGATGGAAAGCTGGTATGGCTTCAAGTAGCGTAGAAATACAACAAGCATTCAATCTTGCGGTCATCTTAGTCTTTCCACTCTGGAGAGGTCCATGAACACGGATGAAGTGATTCGCATGCAGTCTATTTCTGACTGGATTTTCAAGGCCCCGGTACTCGTACTTGCGACAGCGTCACAACTCGTCCACATTGCCAATTTATTTCACGATTACATGTATCCCCTACTCACGAAAGGCGTATTATTCATGTTTCGCAAGCTGACTACCTTTTTTTATTCACTTTTTGGCCTTTTAGGTTGCCAACTTTTCTTCGACAGCTCATGCCATGCTGTTGTCTTTCAGCTTCGGAACCTCCTTCCTTGAACATCTGTGGTACTTCCTGCCATACCGTCGTTTTGCCCTTCCCGTTGCCATCCGGATTTGAGATATCGCTTAGCAACAGTCGCAGGTCACAAATTCCAACTTCAATAAGCTACCTAGGCTAGGTACCTAGAAGACAGCCGGATGGCTCATTTGCCCCTTCATGAGAACTGGGCATCATTCCTACCATTACTTTTCGGACGAAGGTGCACTCGTTGCCATACAATCCTGGTTCTCACCACCCTCACAGCAAGTACACCGACTTCCTGCCATACCTTATCACATGAAATACCTTCCTTCCGCAAGACCGATACTCCCGCTTGCCTGATATTCTCTTACAGTAGAGGTAAGCACGTTTCCGCCCCTCTTCCCACCCATATCGTTCTTGTTTTCATCTTCTCTTCTCCTTTCTTCTTCTCCTCAACACCATCCATCAATTGGAAAAGCATCACCACATTGTATCAATTCATCAACCCATCAGCACATACAACTTGTCACATCCTCACCATCACCCTCAAACATGCATTTCCGTAACATCGCCATTCCCTTGGTTCTCGCCACTCCAGCTCTGGCCGGTGTGCTAGCTCACACCACCACATCAACCACCGTCAGCCTGTGGGTCGAGGAGGCCACCCCAGCTCCCTCACACGAGCCCGAGCCCGCTCACGAGGCTTCCGAGCCCGAAGAATCCGCCGAGGGCCACAACCCATCCCCATCCTGCCACCTCCCCAAACCCCACGAAGTCGACCGCCACTGGGACGACGAACGCATCCTGAACGACACAACCAAGCACCACCGCAACTTCCAGCTGTTCGCCGTCCCCAAAGGCGCCGAGAAGGACAACGTCCGCTTCCCCATCCACCTGAAAGAGCACGCCTCGCGCAAAGACATCTGGACGCTCAACACGACCATCCACATCCCGCAAAGCGACCTGGCGGGCGCCCAGCAGCCGCGCTGGAACCTCAAGCAGGGCGGCCTGCAGACCGACAACTCGGCCCCGATCAACGACACGCTGTACTTCCGCCTCTTCGAGAGCGGGTGGAAGCGCGACACGCGCGCCTGGGCGGCGAAGAAGGGCGCCTACCTCCCCGTGCTGACCACCAACCCCAACAAGAAAACTTACCACCGCGAGCACAACGCCAAACTCGTCGGCCGCGATGGCTAGCAGCTCATCCGCGACGACCACGAGCCGCTCGTCTACACGCTGTCGAACAAGAAGTTCTCTCCGGAGGCTGGCTTCGTCGTCTGCTCCAGGATGTCGTTCAGTCTGAACAAGGTTCTCGCCGACAAATTGACCGAGGAGGAGGATGATGCTGCGCGCCATATGCTTGGTGACATGCCGGTCGATGCGTGGGAGAAGGCTGATCACCACAAGCCGGCTGGTGTGGAGGCTATTGTCGTCGACATCGTCTATGCTGACAAGGCGGATGAGAAGCCGTGGGAGGATGTTGAGGGTCATGATTTCTGCTTCCCGGTTGTTTTGAAGGTATGTCGTCGCTGTCTTCAGGCTACTCTTCATTGCATGTTGCTGACATATCTCGACAGACTGAGATCAAGGATCCCAAGTGAGGTCGACGCCGAGACATCTTCCTCACACGATCCTACCTACGACTTCTTCGGCCGCGTCCGATTTCTTCGGGTGTTGGGGGGCAAAACGCACCATCGCGGTTTCGGTTTCTTCTTCTCGCGTTTTGCAGTTGGCATGGTTTTCGGGTTCGGGAGGGCTACTGTCAGTTCTTGATTTCCTTATATGACAATTCTTGTCTCGTGTTGGGCTGAGGAAGAGTTCCTGGGATTGGCAATGATAGTTCTTGTATGCTTTCCTCTTCATCCCACTCAACTCTCCTTCTCCATCTCGCCTCTGACGTGTTGCTTCATATGGTCATCTCGAAACGCCCCGGCCATGTACATGTACATGACTCTCTACCATGGAAGTTCTTGCTCAGCTGCGCAGGCACGTTACCGTGACTTCCTCTCAAACCGTCAACCTCTCTTTCAGGAAAGCCACTCCCACCGTCCCCACAGGAAATGCCACCGCCAGTAGAAGAATTAACAATACCTCTCAACCCCTTCCGCACGCCATCTCCCTTCCCTCACACCTCACCCCATCACAACCTCCCCCGCCCCCTCACAGCCTCCTCCCCATCCACAAGCACACACCAGCCCTCATCCCCCCTCGTCCCCCCCTCCTCACCCCCAACAGCCGCCCCCGGCCACTCCCTCCTCGCAAACTCCATTTCCTCCTCCCCAAAAGAGCCAGGCTGCAACCAAACAGCCCTAACCCCCACCTCCTTCGCCTCCTGCAAAACTTTCCTCGTCACCGGCGGCGGCGTGACGATGCTGAGACTCGTGTTCTTCGGATCGGGCAGGTGGGAAGGGGAGGGAAGGGTTGGGTGTGAGGAGCCCAGGGCTGTTATGGATGGTGTGGAAGGGTTGAGGGGCGTGGGAGGGGGGAAGAGCTGCGGCCGAGAAGCGTACCAGGTGAAGATGATGTGGCCGAATTTGGACGGGGTGGAGCTGGCGCCTGCGACGGCGAAGAGGGGGGAAGACATGAATGTGCGGGCGGCGAGGGCCATGGGAGTGGATGTTGTTGGGGGTTTGGGAGGCATGGTTGCGAGAATGGATGGCAGGGATTGGGTGTCGGTTTGAGTCCTTTTGGGTCGATGGCCTTTGAGATTTTGAATTTTTGATCGATTTGTGGAATCGGTGGGCTTTTTGATTGCCTTTCCCGTTTCTTTTGGCTAGGTCTATGGGTTGGAAGTGGTGTTGTTGATTTATTATTCTTATGGTATGGTTTAAAGTTGCTAATCTGAGGTAGAGCCTGGCACGGACCGTTTTTCGCGAAAAATGAAGTCATCCGCCGGTGCCGGTGCCGAGGTTAATTGTTGATGATACAACATGCATCTCGTCCTCTGGAGCTTCTTACTTGCATCGGCATTCGAGCAACCGATGTCGGACGGCGAGAGTTGTATACTATAACATACCTCTCTCGTGCCTCATCCTCTCGCTGGCCTTCAAACCATAGCACAAAAGAAGACCCATAGAGCCAAAACAATGGCGACTTTCGCGTAAGAGCACACTCGCACACATATCCAGCATCCAACCCAACCGTAGGTCATTCCCAACAACTTCAAACTGACCACTACACCCCAATATCGAAACAGCAAATCCACCTTCTCCCACGCCTCCTACGCCGCCTTCCGGCCCTCCTACCCGCAATCCCTCTACAACACCATCCTCGCCTACCACCGCGGGCCCAAAACGCTATGCCTCGACCTAGGCTGCGGCCACGGCGTGATGGCGCGCGAGCTGAGCAAAACCTTCGCCAAAACGATCGGCACCGATCCGAGCGCCGGCATGATCAAGCAGGCGCGCGAGATCTCGGCACAGCAGCAGAACGAAAGCAGCAGCAACAACAATAACAACGACCTAACATTTCGCGAAGGCAGCGCAGAAGAAGGCTCACACTTCCTAGCCGACAGCAGCGTCGACCTCGTCGTGGCAGGGCAAGCGGCGCATTGGTTTGATTACAGCAAGCTGTGGCCCGAAATGGCGCGCGTGGTGAAGCCGAACGGCACGCTGGCGTATTTCGGGTACAAAGATCACGTGTTCGTGGACTTCCCGCGCGCCACGGAGACCATGCAGCGCTACGCGTACGACACGCACCCGGACATGCTGGGCTCGTACTGGCCGCAGCCGGGGCGGTCGTACGTGCAGGACAAGCTGCGGGTGATTCAGCCGCCGGAGTGGGAGTGGGAGGATGTACAGCGCGTGGAGTATGAGCCTGGTGTGCAGGGAAGGGGGTCGGGAGAGGGGACGCTGTTTATGGAGAGGGAGACGACGGTGGGGGAGGTGAAGGCTTATGTTAGGACTTGGAGCAGTTATCATGGCTGGAAGGAGGCGCATCCGGGGAGGGTGGCGAGGGCGGAGGGTGGGGAGGGGGATATTTTGGATGAGATGTTTGAGAGGATCGCGGGGGAGGAGGAGTGGTTTGGGAGGGAGGAGAATAGGGTGAGGATTGAGTGGGGGTCGGGGTTGGTGATGGCTAGGAGGAAGTGAGTTGATTGTACTTGCTTGTGATATTGTGGATATGTAAATGTACGAATACATGAGTTGATGGAATGTGATAGAAATGATGTATTTTGTCTTTGAATTTACCCAGATTGGATGAACGACACCAGAGTAGTTGTGCAATTGACATTCTGCAAATCATAGCATTTCCCTGAGCCGATAGGCATATACCTGTGCACATGACATATCATTCTTGCAAGGGTAATATCACATCCGTCAAGATCACCCGGGAGTCTCTGTTGAACAGCCAGCCAATTGATTGATTGATTGCCATGGGCAACGCCCGCCCGCGTGCACAGAAGAAGCCGCCGCCCATCCCACGTAGGCAAGTAAAGAGTAAACGTCGACGCTCTGATCACCTCCTCAATCAATTTCCCAAGTCAAAGGAGACCTGAGTCTTGTTGGCACTACTACTGCTACTACTACTTCCTACCTTACCGACTTTACTCAAGAAACGCCTATACCAAGAATCACCCTTCTTCCTCTCCTCATCGAAACACTCTCCATACCGACTCTCATTGGGAAGACAAAGTCAACAACACACTCCTCCCTCTACAATGGTACGTTGAAACATCACATCATCCAGAAAGACGGACCCTGGATTCGCATGTTGTTGTGTAACCGCACAACAAAGCCCGCAAACAAGAGCAGCCAGTCGCAGCCAGCAGCAGAACACACCCGCGCCCGACGAACCCAAACCCAAAATACCTTAGTCTTTGCCCTTCGCCGTCCCTCCTCCCACTTCTGCCCGTCCCGCGCTCCTTGTCAACAGTTGCGCAACATCAACAACAACAACACTTTTTGCAATCCCTCCTCCTTCCGCCAAAAACCACACACACACACACACACACGCACACTCATACTGCGCAAGAAACACACACACAACTAACACAACCATGTCCGACCAACAGGCGCAAAGCACAAACTTCAAAGAGGCCTTCTCCCTCTTCGACAAGCGCGGCAACGGACGTGTCGCCCTCCCCGACCTGGGCGACCTCCTGCGCGCCTGCGGCCAGAACCCCACCCTCGCCGAGATCAAAGACCTCGAGAGCCAGATGGGCGGCGATTGTAAGTACTTGAGAGAAGGCAGCACAGCGGCAGTTCAATGCGCGCGCTCTTCAACCCCCTTTCCAACGAAACACCGCACTAACATCTCCCCTCGCACCAGTCGACTTCGACAATTTCTCCCGCGTCCTCAACCGCCCCGGCGGCTTCCGCGACCCCGGCGAGCCGGAAGAGTATTGCCGCGGCTTCCAGGTGTTCGACAAGGAGCTCACGGGCTTCATCGGCGTGGGCCAGTTCCGCTACATCCTGACCAACTTGGGCGAGAAGATGAGCGATGAGGAGGTCGATGAGCTGCTCAAGGCCGTGGATACCAGTAGTGGGGAGTTGAATTATATGGGTGAGTTTTTATCGCAAGAGCGAGTGTGATGATTCGGGGAATGCACAATTTGCTGACGAGTTTTGGATGATGCAGATATGGTGAAGACGATTCTTGCGAACTGAGGAAAGAAAGGAGAGATTGCTTTCTCTTTCTTTCTCGGCGTTTCGCATGTCGTCGTTTTCTTCTCCTTTTTCTCTTTTCAAAGTCAAGACCGCGCACGAAGTTACATTTTGCACAGGACGGGGTTAATGGGCGTTTTACTCGAAATATCTTTGTTATGGAATGATTTGTGGGCATGAGGAGTAGCACGAGATGCAGTCTGGTGTTATGTCATTGTGGAGGGAGAGGAGACATTTGGTGTCTCGATGTGGGCGGTGGTGGTGGTGTACAGGCTACAACCCTATATCCAACTCGAAGTGTTCTGTTTTCCCTCTTCCAATTTTCTTCTCTCTACCTCGCTCTTCATGTTGAGGGAGTCTGGGAAGCATTGAGCTGGCGGTCCGCCTGGCATACGTCTGGAGGTCATTGAGGGAGGGGCTCGGAATCTCTCGAGAGGGACGAGGAGCAGTATTCGATTTGTGTTCAACAATGGTCGCGAGGTCTTCCCTCAGGCACCTATGGTATATATAAGAAGCTGTCACTTCTTCCATCCCTCATCCATACAGCCCGCAAGTGTCGCGCAAGACGAATTCGTGTATCGTCAAACCCCCAAAATCTCCCAGTCCCGGCTGGTCTCCCTTGATCTTCCCATGTGAATAAGCAATCCACTCATACTGTAAATCCCACACTCTCATCAGAGCCTCCCCCCCTCCTCCCCCTTCGCATCCCTCTCCATCTCCCCCCTCAACCACCCCGCCTCCCTCTCCATCTCCTCCATGCTCCTGGGCCTCCTCTCCTCGTCCTTCGGCCACTCCTCCCTTCCCCCTTTCCTCTTCTCTCCACCACCAACACCCTCATCCCTCTCCCTCAAATGCGCCCCCACATCCCCCTCCTCCCCCTCCAACCACTCATGCACCTTGTCCCCCTCCCCGCCATCCCCTCCCCTCCTCGGAATAACGTGCACATGCACGTGCGGCACCGTCTGCCCCGCCGCGGGACCGTCTTGAACCGCGACGTTGAACGCTTGCGCGGCGTACAGGCGGGTCAGAGTGCGTTGCACGCGCGTCACGGTGCTGAACAGGTCGCTGAGTTCCGGGGCGGAGAGGTCGGCGAGGCGCGGGGAGGGACGGAGCGGGCACACGAGGATGTGCCCGGGGAGAAGCGGTTTGAGGTTCACGAGGGCGAAGGTGTGGGGGGTGAGATGGAAGACCTGGGATGGGGGGGGTTAGTGGGAGGGGTTTAGGAGGGGATTGGGAGAGGATGTTGGAAGATGAGAATGGGAGAGGATACGAGGAGAGAAGGGAGGAGGTCAAGAACGTACTTGGGAGGTTACAGTAAAGGGCCCGAATTTCACGAGGCGGCCTGGGAAGGAGGGGGGCATGGTTTGTGTTGTTGATTCTTGGTGGTCGTTGGAGGTCATGTGTGCTTTTTACGGGAACGAGACTCTGTGGGAGGTACAAGAAGTGAGGTTGTAAGTAATCTGGTCTCTGGTTAGAAGGTAGAAGTTCAAACAAAAGTTTCCCCATCGGCATGGGTACCTTATGTTCCAGTGGTGTTGTTGACTTTTGAAAAAGCTCACGACGTCAGAGGGGCGATGATATCAGAATTCAATCTATCCGATTACATGCAGAGCAAACAACGAGCATAAGATGCATGTACTTGTCCGAGAAATCAGCGGAAACGATGCTGTGTATTATTACCGTACTTGTCAAAGATCGTCTAATCGAATGCGAGAATCAAAGATGGCGATAAACTGTGTAACGGATCCGCTCGCATTCGCGCTCTACGATAGCAAGGGGGGGATAGCAGGACGAAAAGATAAAGATGACAATGTTAAGGTCGAATTAATTGGAGATTTGGAATTGGAGAGAAGATTTCACGTAACTGCATTGCTTTCATTAAGCCTGGCACATATAGCTGCAAGTTTGACCATGTCTAGATAAAAGCCGTTCCAGGGCAATGCGCCGGAGCAACACACGGGAAACTCGGGGTGCTCCATGACAACAGCAATCTCATTTTCTAGAGAGAAAATACTTCCAGAGAAGAGATATAGAGCATGCTGGCAAATCTCCCTGTCGCCGTGCATACATATGTACATGTACATGCACACACAATATCAGCTCCCTCTCGCCGCTTCCACCAGAGACAGATGGGACGCTCACGCAACGCCAAGCTCCTTGTAGAAAGCCTCCGTGCTGGGTTCACGGCCCAGGAACTCCTTCAGACTCTCCATCTCATCGCGGCTGCCGCCCTTCTCAAGCACGGTGTAGCGGTACCTGCGGCCCTCCTTGCCGTTCATGGGGTCCTTCTTGAAGACGCTGTAGAACATGTCGGCCGAGTAGACCTGGCTGCTCAGGTAGCCGTAGTAGCCCGCATCGTAGCCGCCGATCAAGTGGCCGAAAGTGGCCTGGCCGTGGCCCCATTTGAAGCCCTCGCCCAGCGCCTCTGGACCATCGATCTTGCTGATTTCCTTGCGCAGGCGGTTATAAGTTTCGCTCGCGTCGAGGGATTTGGCTTCTTCTTGCGACGCGAGCTCGTGCACGGTCATGTCGAAGATGCCGAAGTGGAGCTGGCGCAGGTTGAAGAGGGCGTCGTTAACGTGGCGCGTGTGCACGATGTTCTCGATCAGAGAGTCTGGCATGGACTCGGGGGGTTGCTGCTCGCCAGACTTGCTCTGCGCTTTCCATGCTTCCGCGTATTGAGGGGAGAGGTATGACCAGTGCTTGGAGAGGCTCTTGATTTGGGAGGGAGTCCAGCACCAGTTTTCCAGCATCTGAGATGGTGCCTCGACGAAGTCGCGGACAGTGCTGGTACCGTGGAAGCGGGAGTAGATGGTCTTGGAAACAAGGTCGTGGATACCGTGGCCAAGCTCGTGGAATAGGGTGACGACCTCGTCGTGCTTGAGAAGGGAGGGTTTCTTGGGTGTGGGCTTGCTGAAGTTGCACACAAGAGCAGTAGCCGGGTAGCGACGAGAGCCATCGGCGGTGATGAAACCGGGCTGGATGTTGAAGTTGGCGGCGTGTCCGTATTTGCCGTCACGAGGGAAGAGGTCGAGGTACAAGTAGCCAACGAATCCACTGCCTTCACCTTCGTCGTTCCAAACCGAGAACATCTGCACATCAGGGTGCCATGTGATGTCCTCGCCCTTGCCGCTCTCGGAAATGGCCTTGCGGTCCTCGCCTTCAATTTTGACAAACAGAAGACCGAACAGCTCCTCGAAGATCTTGAGCATACCCTCAATGGATGACTCCAAGGGGAAGTACTCTGCGATCAGCTTCTGATCAAGCTGGAAGTCCTTCTCGAGCATGAGGGTGTCGTAGAAACGGTGATCCCAAAGGAAGTAGTTGTCAGCCTTGCCGGTCTCAGCCTTCTTGAGCTCCTTGAGCTTCTCGATTTCCTTGATACCACCAGGCGCAAGGCGAGTCCTCAGATCTCCCAAGAAATCATCAACAGTCTTTGGCGTCTTCGCCATCTTGTCCTCAATTCTGAACGTGGCGTGGTTGGGGTAGCCAAGGATGCGAGCTGCCTCGTCACGAAGCACAATGGCTTCCTTGAAGAGCGCGATGTTCTCATTGCACTTGTTCTCGTTCTCCATGAATACCCTGCGCCTAGTCTCTGCGTTCTTGCAGTACTTTTGCGTAGGGAAGAGATCAGGATACTTGAAGGACAGGCGCAGCTTGCCTTCATTCTCGGTGCCAGCCTCGCCCTTCTGCAGGTTGCCAGTGACATCCTCAGGCACGCCGTCCAGCTCCTGCGGCGTAAGCCAGAGTCCGCCTTGCTCTTCGTTGAGATTCTTCTGGAAGGTAATGCTCAACTCAGACAGACGCTTCTTGATTGCCTTGAAGCGATCCCTCTGCGGGCCTGCGGGGATTCCCAACCCCATGCGAATGTATCCCTTGTGGTCCTTCTCCAACAGACGTCTACTCTCAGGCTCGAGCACGTCATCATCTTTCTGCTTCTTGTACACTGCGTCGATGAGCTGGAAGATGTCCTCCCTCATTGAAGCCTCAATGGCAAAGTCATCCATTTCCTTCTCAGCCTCGGTGGACGCATCCCTCAGCTTCGCGTCCGTCGAGACCGCCTGGTAGAAGCCGATGATGTGCGACTCGAGGCTCATCAGGTTGTCGTCGCGAGCCATCTGAAGGAGTGTGGTCTGGAAGGTCGCATTCTCGGGCGTGTTTTCGGCAGCGACCTTGTCCATCATCGTCTTGCTCTGGGCCATCAGGCGCTTGCTGGTTTGCGCCAGAGTCTCCGGAGTGTGCGTGAACAGAGGCGGCGCCTGAGGCGGCTTCTGGAACTTTGCGGCCGCCATTGTGCTCGTGGTAATGGGTCTAAAGGAGCTTCCGACTGAGAAGGGTGCTTTTGGTGCGAACGTACGCAGACGTGGGGCGAGGAGCTGAAAGAGCGCCACGATTGCGAGGAAGGAGAGGAGGAAGAGGAGGAAGGGACGTCGGATTAAAGAGAAAGTGTTTGAGCCGTGTGGAGCCAGCCTGAATGCGTGAGATGATAAAATGGTGTTGGTATTGGTGTTAGGTTTAGCGGTGAAGCGTAAGTGATGAGTTGATGCTGTTGGCATGTGACGCCAGGGTGGGCGGCGGAGGACCCTCTTGGTGGGCTCGTGAGGCTGGCTGACTTCATCCAACAAAGGCTCGTGTGCCTGAGGCTGAAGATCATCCATGCAAGATCGGATCAGGCGCATGTCTCCTTGCATGTTTATGCATGTCAGATCGGATTTTCCGAAGCAATAAGATGGCTCGTACATGATGACAGCTTGATTGTAGATTCCTATACGGGCTACGAACAGGCAGCCATCACACCGTGTGCACGTTTTGATCGTTTAGCTACATGCTCCCTGACTTCAATCTATCACGGGATACTCAACTCTCATCAGGACAAGAGACACTGACAAGGTGGTGTTCCAAGGTCAACTGCTGTGAGACCTTCCTCGGCTCCAACACCAGAGCCGTCAATTTCTCCCCATTGACACATCTGCTGTCCAGACCAATCGAGTAGTCCTTCATCTGAATTCCACGCTTCGAATCATGACCGTAGAACAAGGTGAGCCTCTCACTTGACGGCTTGGAATGTTCTTGTTCGTTCCAGGTGTCTACCCACCATTTTCCATCGTCAAATTCACTCGTAGGGATGTGCCCAACTTCGCGATACCGGTTTAGCAAAGATTCTCTCTCGTCTTTGATCTCGCTTTTGGACGGATCGATCCCAGTCGGTTGATCATCACTCAACCGCTCCTCAGCTGTCTGTTTGAACGCCTTCTTACCAGATGCGGCTTTCTTGTAATCGATCAAAGCGCGAATGTTGTACACAGCCCAATCCTCCTGATCCTCAATGCTGACCCCGGGCACCATACCGCCATGCACCACAGCAGCCTTACCAACACCAGGAAGCTCACCCAGCTCGATGATGAGTGGCAAGTCAGCGAGCCAAGCACGCTGCTCCGGTGAGAGAGAGCGAGCGACTTCGAGCGCGTCCGTCTTCCCGCCACCCAAGTTCTTCTCGAAATCTTTCACCGCCTCGTCGCCGTCGTCGCCGTCCGCTTCGGCGCGGATACGAGCTTCTTGCGCCTCAGCCCACACCCGCAGGACCTTATCCTCGTGGTTGCCACGCACGCTCGTGGCGTTGATGTCCATGGCGTACTGCACGGCTTTGGCGCTGTCGGGGCCTTTGTTGATGATGTCACCCGCGAAGATGACTCGGTCGCCACGAGCTACCGAATAGGCTGCTTCGTCTAGCAGCTTCTCCAGCTCGTTGAACATGCCGTGGACATCTCCGATGATCAACAAGCGACCGTCGTCAGCCGTAGATGGTGGCGGATAAGGTGGCGAATATGTGAGCTGATGTGTTGGATTCCTGATTCGGTCGATTTGTTGCTCCAGGCTTAATGCTGTGCATACTGATAGACCCGCGAGCAGTGTCAGAAAAATGTTCATGGCGATGCAGTGTGCAGCGATGGCACGAGCGATCGTCTGGGATAATGAGAAAATCGAACGAACGTTTGGCGTTGACCTGTGATTGCCTTGCTCGGGCTTTTGAATATTTTGAAGAGACCATCATGGTCTTTGTTTGCTCGTTAGGCAAATCAAATCGATAGAACACTTCGTGCCCGCTCGCTCTACCGACGAGTTGTTAGCCCACGTGCTCTGGCAATCAACGGAAGGAGCTGTCCTAGCTGAGTGGGTCCTCGGCTTGGCTTCTCTTTTGCCACACATGTTTTGTACCTCCCTAGGAGGTATCAGTATAACAAAAGAACAAGGCTGAATGAGGCGTCTGAGCACAGGGATTGACATTGGAAGCGGACAACACGGTGCAAGCAATCTGACCAAATGACGGCCCTGCAGGCAGGAGACTATTTTCGCTTTGACACTCTACAAAGGCAGCATCCTATTGGTTGACAGCTCTACTACTTGATGATGACTACAGTTAACGTCTGACCTGCCCAACACAACGAGCTTTTTCGGGAACGAAGTAGATTACGATGCAAAAATTTGGATTGTTAGAAAGTTACGCCAAATACTCCACGATAACCGGCCCCATGCAGGGACACATTTTGAGCGCCCAAAGCAATGGAGAAGTCGACAAGGCCCGAAAGCCTCCGATACCCCCAAAGGACATCCCAAAGCCGATACGTTCTGTGAACGGTGGAAGTAAAAATCAGATCGGATACTCGGCCTGCAGCGTTGTGTTCGGTGAATCATTAGAGCAACGACAGACTGCGAGCGGCTTCGAGCGCCCAACGTCGGCGTGTATTAGTGTATCTGACGGCCCCTTCCCATTCCGAAAGTCCAACGGTCTTCTTCACCATCAACAATTGAAGTCTCTGTCCGCACTGCCGCCTTGAGTCAAATGGATGGGAGACGAAAAACTACATCTCTGCACTGAATCTTGCTTCCAGACTATTTGCTCAATCGCTCACCTACTTTTCGCTTGGTCTCACCACAAAGCCACCGCAACTGCTATCAAGACATCGAACAAGGAGCTCTTGTTCCTTTGGTGATTCATCGCCATCTCCGACGATTCGAACAAAACATCGCCGCCTGCTTGAACAAGAACTACGTAGGTGGGGCTCTTTCGATTGGCCCAGGGCAGTGCTAATGTTGTGTCAAAGGACCGGCCATGGCTGAATCGAAACGCCTTGACAACAAACCGAATGCCACTTCTACCCAGCGCTCATCCGCATCCGATGGATGGTACTTGGGCATCATAATGGCTTTCATCTACTTGGCATGTTTCGGCGAACTCTTCTTCGAGAGAACAAAACAGAGGTGTTCTCGATACGATGAGCTAGGCGGAGTGGTTCGGCACTTAGATTGTGCTCAAAGCATTGTGGCGTATTCTGCCGGGGCTGTACTGGCATTCATTGTGGGGCTTGTAATCCACCGCGTTTTGCTCCGTTAGTATCGTGCAACTCGACCATCTTTTCGTCGAGGTTAGTGTGCGTAGCAAAGCTTTTTAAGACCTTTGCACTCTGCCACAATCAACCTTTCGCTTCGAACTGCAACATATATCCAATACACCCTGGCGCACAAGGGACCAATTGCCGTCCAAGCATCGTTTAGTCGACGTTCGCAACCTTTCGCTTCGAACTGCAACATATATCCAATACACCCTGGCGCACAAGGGACCAATTGCCGTCCAAGCATCGTTTAGTCGACGTTCGAGGCTCAAGAAGAAAGTTCAAATTGCTTACTATGTTGCCTATCTCTGACACTGCCGTGTGGAGTAATGATATGTTAAGTAAGTGACTACTATTTCTAAAGACCAAAACATAGTCCTGCTTTGAGGACCCCACTGGACACACACGAAGGATCTCAACGACGGATCAGACGGGTTTTCTCTCTCAACATGTGTTGGTTTCAATTCAACAGCTCAAGACGTCTATAAGTATCTCGAAAGAACACAGTGGTCATGTTGCTCATCATTCCCAGCATCCTCAAATCTTTTCGCTACACCTTTCACATGACTCGATCAATCCTTTGCTTCGTCGACCATGAAGCTCCCTATCGCTATCAGTGTGGTCATCACGGGAGCCCTTGCGGCGAGCTGGGGTGCTGGATTCACCGCCTTGACCTACTAACGGCGTTGTCCGAGGTCTCGACTGCATCAAGAATGGTGTCACTTATTTGCTCGGCGCCGCAGCAGCATTTGGTGGGGGTACCGCAGGCGCTGAATACATCAAGAACTCCGGGGTCACCAGTGTGGGTCAGCGGTCTTTGCCTTCCCCATTCTCAAGGGAATGGGACTGGTCTGCTATCGATGCTCGGCCGGCTACGTTCGTGGATGAAATCTCCAAGTCGATGCCTGGACTGTATCACCACCACGACTTCAATGTGACTGGTCACGGAATCGACAACGCTATCTCGATCATGAACATGGATGCGGATAGCGATCGAATGTACGCACATGTCTCGAACACCACTCACGGCACTGTGTACATGGGAACTCACAAGACGGACTCTGGCTTGGAGCGCAGAGCCGGCAGTTGGGACTTTGCAGGCTGGGGCGGAATGAAGTTCTCATACTCAAACCCAGGATGCCAGGAGTATTCTTTCCGTGATGCTGATGTCTCCGACCAGCTTAACACCGAAGCCCAGTACTTTGTCGTTTGGGCGAACGAAGGAAACAAAGGCTCGAAATACTCACTCGAGTGGAGCGATGAGAATAGATTTGGCACACCTTATGTTGGAGGTTACCTCATTCTCGAAGTCAATGGGTTCGGTACTAATTACGAAGGTGCACCGCAAATACACGACTGCGTGCGGTAGATGCATGCACGCTATTGATTCAAGTCACTGAAAGACCAAGTTGATACGTCGAAACGCTGGAAGCTGGGAACGATCGAAGACTTATCTCGACGCGATGCGAAGTCGG
>MSJI02000434.1:0-19836 GCA_001931905.2 Cladosporium sp. IMV 00045 | reverse complement strand
TCCAGCGCCACTCCAACCGCAATCGACCAGATCGTCTCCGACTTCGACAACGTCACCTTCCACATCAGCACGCCCGAGTCCAAGACCCGCATCCTCATCTCGACCAACATAAAATGCTACCGCGAGCTGGTCCAGTACGGCGCCGAGGAGATCCTGCAGCGCGAGTATGGCCCTTACATCGTCGCGCCCGAGCAAGGCTACGACTTCAGCGTGCAGGTCGACCTGGAGAACCTGCCCGAGAGCCAAGAGGAGAAGGACGATCTCGTGCGCCGCATCAGTCTGCTCAAGCGTAACGCCATGGCCGCGCCTTTCGAGCAGGCTTTTGACGAGTACGCCGCTCTGCACGAGGAGGCCAGCAAGTACACTTCTGAGTCCGCGCCGCAGGGCGTGCGCGAGGGCGGCGGCGTCCGCGCCATCCACTACCGTGACGAGGAGGCTATTTACATCAAGGCCTCGCATGACCGCGTGACTGTTATTTTCAGCACGGTTTTCCGGGAAGAGACAGACCGCGTCTACGGCAAGGTCTTCTTGCAGGAATTCGTCGACGCCAGACGGAGAGCCATCCAGAACGCCCCGCAGGTTCTTTTCCGCAACGACCGCCCTCTAGAGCTCGAAGGCCAACCCGATCTGAAACCCGGCAAGGGCGACATCGGCTACGTGACATTCGGTAAGGCATCAGAACCACCAATCCCCCACACCCCCTACATCACAGTATACTAACAAAACACCACTCCAGTCCTCTTCCCCCGCCACCTGACCCCCGCGCGCCGCGAGGAGGTCATCTCGCACATCCAGACCTTCCGCGACTACTTCCACTACCACATCAAGGCCAGCAAGGCGTACATCCACAGCCGCATGCGCCGGCGCACCGCCGACTTCCTGCAGGTCCTGCGCCGCGCCAGGCCCGAGGCCGAGGAGGGCGCCAAGGAGAGGAAGACGGCGAGCGGGAGGACGTTTAAGGTTGGTGGTTGAAGATCTTGATGGGTCGAGGGAGTGAGGGAATTGAGGTGGGCTAGAGAGGGTGGGTTTAGATCTTTTAGCGAGCTTGTTTGAGAACCGAAAAATGAAAACGCATATCAAGTCCAATAATGACTCTCCGATTGGAGTCGTAGAGATCTCCGGTTGACACGTTTTCGGATGTAGAGGGAGTATTCATCGATACGGAGGGTCAAAGTACATGTAGGAACAGTGTAGGAACAGTAGAGAAAGAGTCCATTCGCAAGAAGAGGGCAGCTTGTAGTGAAACCTGATCTCCTTGGGGAAAAAGAAAAAGAAACCAGTAGCTACTTCTGCATCGTCATAATTATGGATAGGCTATACTGTACTCGCTACATGTACTTATCATTATGAGTAAGGTCAGATCCAAGAGCCAGATCCTGGAGTGATCGTGGACTATAGCACGGCGTGTAAACTGCTGTTGATAGCAAGGCTGAATACCAAAGCCGACAGGACTAGAGCCAATAATCACACCTTGGGTGGGAGAAATAGAGCAAGAACATACATTTGAGGGTATGTCCAGGTATATAGGTGGGTAGAGAGAACGGACAAGATTCGGTGTCAGGCATACCACCAAACGAACCTCAAAGTAACTTGACCTGGAACAGGGGGACTAGCCGTTTCGAGGACAAACGGAGGAAAAAGATCGTTGAGAAGATGGTTTTTATTTTTCCAAGATTGTTCCCATGCATTACATCTCCCTCCTCCTCCTCCCATCCGCAACAAGCATCAACCCTCTATATCCCCGCCCCCCAACCTCAAACACAACATCAAACACAAAGCGACGTAATAGACAAATCAAGAGAGAAACAGAGGAGATTGTCAAGAGATTTCAAGATTTGGAATAAAAAGTATTACAATATCGCAAGGCGGCTAAAGTAAAAACAGGCTAGATAGATCTAAGAAAGGCAAAAAGTAGAAAAAGAAAAAGAAAAAAGGCGCCAGAAACGCCTCGCCGAATTTGTAGTGGTAATTCCCAAATAAAAGAAAGAAAAGAAAAAAAGAAGGGAAAGAGAGCTGCAGCGGGCCCTTTTTTGGACCACGCCCAGTCTGACTTTGACTTTGCACAAACGGAAGGAAATAGAAGGGGCGGTTGGATCTAGTTAGTCAAACGGAAAAGGAAAGGAGGCAAGGGAGCAGTATGGACAGTAAGAAAAGAAAAAAGAAAAATCAAAAACAGCAGCCGTGATACTTTTTGGAGCACTCGGCGTAGCAGCGCAAGAGGGGTAATAGACAGAAATAGAAAAGCTCAGAATAAGAAAAAAGGTACTTGGGGGTCGGTAAAGGTCGTAATAAACAAAGTCTGTTCCGGCATTAAGGCGAGCTCGCTCGCTCACTCGCTTGTCGCGCTCATAATCTAGGCGGCGAGCCCTTCTTTTCTTCAAGTCCGCCCAGCAGCTCATTAGGCGGAATGCGGCTGAGGTTGCCCTCGCCGCGGTCCTTGCTCATGGGGACATAGCCCTCGCGTCTGCGTCTGAAACGCTCGAGAAGGATGCCGGCGACGACGAGGATGAAGATGAGGGCGAGGGCGATGGCGAGACCGATCAGGACGACGAGGCCTAGAGCCAGGTGGCTGCCGCCTCCGCGCATGAGGTTTTGCGGGTTGGAGACGAACATTTGCGCCATGGTGCCGGCGGAGCCGTCGGCTTTGGTGGTCAGGATGAAGGGGACGATGTCGGTACCGTTGAAGAGGGCGACGCTGGCGTTGCCGGCGGAGGCGGTGTTGATGTTACCGCTGAGCATGAGGACTTGATCGGAGGGCATCAGATCGGTGCTGTCGTGGTCTTCGGTCACCGAGAGGACTTGAAGACCGCGGACGCTGGTGCCTTCGCCAAGGTCGGAGACTGGTGACCAGGTGCCGTCTGAGTACTTGGAGAGAAAGCCTGTGCCTGCGCCGGAGTCGCTGCCAGCGGCCCACCAAGAGCTGTAGGAGCTGTCGGCAGTACCGAGGGCCATGATGGGGCCGGGGAGGTCGGAGGCGCCTTCGAAGGTTGAAAACTCTGCGTCCTTGGACTTGTAGGTTGCCATGGTGGTAGTGTTACCGCCAACAGTCAGGTTGCCAGCGATGACAAGCTCATTATCCGAGATCCAGATCATTTGGTTGACTGTTCCTTGAAGGTCCGAGCCGCCTGCAGGGGAATTCCACTGGCGAGCTTCAGTGTCGTAAACGCACATGGTCTGGCAAGTAAGGCCGCCAGCCCTGGCAAAGTTGCCGCCCACGTAGACGCTGGAAGAGTCAGGCTGGGTGGCGACGGCGTTCACGACGACGGCGTCACCAGCAAGCGCAGGAGGCTGAGACGAGGCATAGTCACCAGTGGTCAAGTCGATTACGACAAGTCCATTGACATCAGTGTCCTCAATGGATCCCGTGATGGCACCACCGGCAAAAAGCAGCGTATCAACGGTGTCCATAGCGACAAAGATCGAGCTTGAGTCCAAGCCGCTGATGCCAGTGATGGTCTGCTCGTCGGAGTTGGTGTTATTGATGAAGACCAGGTTCTCTATTGTTGACCCATTAGAGGCTTCTGCGGCGAAGTTACCGCCAAGAATGGTGATGTTCATGTCGTTCTCGCCATAGAAGAGACCGCCGTATACACCAGTAGCATTGGAACCGCTGGAGGTGTCAAGCGCCCTCTTCTGCATGTTTGGAGATGACGAAGCTGGCATGATCTGAAGACCCATGCTCTGCAATGAGGGCTCACCAGAGTCTCTCAGCTCGCAAGCACCGCTGAGGCCGCGCTGTTGCAATCGAAGAGATCCACCGTAGAGAACACCCCAGTCCTCGATGTAAGTCTGGGTGGCCAGCGAGCCTTCGACTGAGATTTCTGCTTCTTGGATGTTGTTCAACCAGTTGCCTTGGCTGGGAACCCAAATGGCAAAACCTGGAACATTGAAGCTTTCGTTCTCGCCGAAGCCGTTGACGGAAGTGAAATAGCCAGTGATGGCAAGGCAGGTTTCGCTGGATTCGCTGGTAATGTTGAGGTCCATTGGCACGATGCTGAACACGGCTCCATCAACACCGGCACCAAGTGCTGACCAAGTGTCTTCAGAGGCGTCAAACACAGCAATGCTGTTGAGGCCTTCGACAGTTTCGCGCTCGGTGTTGCTGAAATTGCCGCCCATGTACAAGATTGAACCGTTTTGGTAAATGGTCTGCACCTCTGAGTTCAATCCGCCATCGGGCAAGGAGGTCGCGTTTTCGTTGACTCTCATAACGTTCGAGATGTCACTGCCTCCGAAGTCGCCAGCCACAATAAGTTCGTCGTCAATGGATGCAACGGCATGTACCTTGGCACGGTCCTGAAGTTTGCTTCCAGCAGCATTGATGCTGGACTTCGTGAAGTCAGTACTGACTTCGGTCTGGTCAGGATCATACTCGAAGAGTCCATTAAGCCCACTGGTGGAGTTGATGAGCTGGAAGCGAACTCTTTGGGCCACAACTGTCAGAGGAGTCGACTGGTTGGCAACAGGGGCAAGGGTGACCGAAGGGCGGAAACCATCGCCTTCAGCATCAACGTATCCGTAGTAGATCTGATCAAACTTGTCGTAGTTGTTGGTCTGGAAGAAAGTAGTGCTGATTGGCTCGTCTTCGGAGGTCATGGATCCTGTGAGGTTGACTTGGCCACGGGTAGGGCATGAGCCATCCTGCAAGCATCCTGGGGTGTATACTGTGACCGAGTAGTTGCCTGATTGACGCAAGTTTGGTGTGAAGGTGACAGAAGTCTGGTTGCCGACGTCTGAGGGGTCCACGAGGAAGGCGCTCAAGTAATCAGAGTGAGTGTCGCCGTTGTTCGGGATTCTGTCCCACGTGCCGTTGCTTGGGCTGACAGATGAGCTGGAGACCTGCTCAACGCCGTTGCAGCGCGGTTCATTGAAGTCGTTGACAGCGAAGGAGAAGATCTCGTCTTGATAGAGCTCGATGCCAGCCAAACCGCCACCGCTGCCATACCATTCCACGATGTTGATACGGAAAGAGTTCATACCAACTGGTGGCTCGAAATGGTAGTCCTGTCCGGTGCCGTTGTGGGCGAGTGGGCAGAAGCGCGAGCACGATCTGTTGTTGCCGTCGACGTCGTAGTACTGCATCTCGAGGATACCGCCACTGTTCAGGTTCTCGAAGTAGAAAGTCTGGGTACCGCGGCCTTCCTCTTCGGTGTTGTAGAGTCGCAGCTTTGTGGGATTGAATCCAAAGCCGTAATCACCTTGCCAGTAGCCAGGAGTGTTGTCCTCGAGAAGCCAAGCGTTGCCGCTGCCATCGTCGCTGCCTGAGCCGCAGACAATGTTCGATGGGTTGCTAAAATCGCTTCTTGAAGTAGTTCCTTCAGTGGAGAGGTTTCCAGAAGAGAGATTGATAACCTGCACATCGGGCTCAGTCGGAGAGGTGGTATTACCAAGTCCACTGAATGAGCCGCCGAATACAATGTTTCCAGCTGCGTTTTTGGAGATCGAAGATACGGGTCCATTAAATCCAGCAAAAGGCAGATTCGTCCACTCGGTAGTCCAGGCCATGGCGTTTGTCGAGTTTCCACCCATGAATGATCCTCCGACATAGACACGGCCTGCATCATTGTCACAGTACAATGCTTTGACCTGCCCACTAAGACCGGGCAAAGCTGTGACGTCCTGCGAATTCGGATCCCATAGCGCAATGCCTTGCGCTTGCGTTCCTCCTAAGCTTGTGAAATTTCCTCCCACCACAACTCCCTGCAATTCTCCGTCTCTGATGAAAGGGCACATTGTTTGAATGTACGCGTCGGTCATGTCCAGTGTTTGGTATGCGCCGTTGGGGTAGCGCGTGAGCAGCCCTTGGCTGCCATTAGAGGTGTGACCATTTTCGCTTTGGCCCACGTATTCGTATATTGATATGCTATCGTAGTCGCCGGCCAATGCAACCCGTCCTAATTGCGAGAGGTCGAGATTGGGTGGAGGGACCTCGGTGTATGGCGCTGCGGTCGCCGGGCGCGCGAGCAGCAGTTGCGAAGTGAAGATGAAGGCGGTCAGCTCTGGGCCGAGGGCCAGGAGCTGCGAAAGGACGCTGCGCATCTCATGCGACAGCTATCCTGAGCGGTCCGGAGAGCCAGGCGGGCGTGTATCAATGGTCCAAGGGGGACATGTGTCGGTATATCGTGCCGCTGTAAAGGAATGAATGAATGAAGGACCGGGTGCTGAGACTGCTCTGTCCGATGTGCGCGATGGCACAAACAGATGGTATGGTTGTGCTGCGCGAGAGTGTATGGTAGGTCTGGGCCTGGTTTGACGCAGCGGGCTGAGGTCTCGATCACGGTGTTCTGTGGGCGCGGGTCGGATAGGGTCCGCTGATTGAGGAGTTTCGTAGGGAGATGGCGTGCAAAAGAATGACTGTGGTGAGTGTATTAGGGTGGTGTAGTCGTGTTGGTTAGTGGTAGACGGGAATATCGACGACGACGATGACAGCCTCGCGCAGTCTCTCTCACACGTTCTCGCTCTCTTCCTGAGGTGTGGAATGCTTTCGTCTCCTAGGGAGCCGTCCAAGCGCTTGGGTGAGGAAGCGTCCGAGCGCGACTTGGGATAATCTCCCCGGCCCAATCACAGCCTCAACGTCGCCCAGCCAATTTGCGCGGGCCCGTTGATGACTTGACGTGCGGGATGGGTGTATGAGGTATTATGATGGAAACTCTTCTTTACTGTCAATTAAATAGAACATGTGATCTCCGCTCCTTCAGCAGACAATGCGGAGAAGGAAGTCAATTGTATATTCACTCCTTCGTGGCTGAAGAGGCGTGGGCGAACATGCACGACATGAGCTCTCTCACGCCTCGTGGAACGCTGCGGCAAACGCCCCCTGTGGATCTCACATCGACCTCGTTCTCGTATGTGCGACCAGGGTGCGCCCAGCAAACACCCAGCAGCAATATCAAAGTCGTCGTCGCCCACCGTCCGCGACTTCCGCAGACCTGTCAAAGAGTCGACCGCGATCTGGCTCGTCCCCCTCTCGCAGTCTGGAATTGCACAATCGCCTCGACAACACTCTTGTCTGACATGCATCGACAGCTTCACAAACTCAAAATCCTCCCATGTACTCTCGTACCCCCTTGTCTTCACACGCGCCTCAGGTTGTGCAGGCGTGGCTTGCGTGCTCTGTGCGCTCCCACGCATCTTGTATGTATGTGATCGGCTGTGCAACGTCGGACGCGTGAAGGGGATGGGGGAGGTTGGTCGTCACACGGTAGTCATTTAATCGCACCTTCAATATATCGCGATGTGCCGAATGTTTGTGTCTTTAGTCCGGTGGAGCAATCTGATGGTTGGAGAATAAGGTATGGTTGCTTCGATGGCAGCTAATGGAGGCCAACACCATCGGTATACCCATCTTGAAATCACTCCACCTGACATAAATGAACATGCCGACATGGACATTTGCTAACATTATAGTGCCATGCGCCTTTCATGCTTGAAGAGCGATGTCATCCTCTGGCGTCTCTTCTGCGAATTGCAGAGATTCCTGCCGTTCGTCCTCACTGACCTCTGCATCTGACAGTTCTTCAATTCTCGCAGGACTTCGATATTGTCGCTTTTCTTCTTCCTCTCGCCTTCTCCTCGCCTCTCTCCACGCCTCTCTCCACGCCTCTCTCTCCTGGTATATCGGTTGCATCGCCAATCGCTCCTCCTCCGTCCAAGGGTGCTGTGGGAGTAGCTTCTGAACCTGTTCTTCCAGATCATCGTCGCCCCACCATTCATTGAGAAAGCACAGCGCCCGATAGTGTTCTGGCGTGTACCATCGGTCATATATTGGTGTACGATTTTGTATTCCCTTGTCGAGCCCAATGTCTACGCCTTCGCGTTGCAAAGCACAATACAAAAGATCACGCTGATACGAGTTGCTCCTCGATGGCAAGGCATTGACATGATCGAAGATCGTCAGACCAGACGCATCTTTCGCGTGTAACTTATGTTCACTGAATGCCCGAGCAGCAGTCGAAGCGATTCAAATTCCCAGTAACCTTCCTTATCGTCAGCATAAAGCACGAGAAAGAAAACACAGTTCCAGCCATCCGGAAAGCCTGGGCAATTTTTCGTTGTTTCGTTTATGTTACAGCATGCCTTGAGCAAGCTCTCAACCATATCAGGAAATATATGATCGTTTGCTTGCCGATAGAAGGTATACAGCCACGTGCTCAAATTCTCCCATGTAGGAGTTCCAAGGTGTACAGCAGAGATATTGAAGTGCTCGAGGAGATCATAATCTTCCTGGCCCCTAAGCAGTACACGTTGCAATGGCGACATGTCGGAGATGGTGTCGTTAGTCCTCGGAGGAATCGTGGGGTCCGCTCCTGTATCAAGCAAGAGTCGCATACAATTGTTTGTGCGCTCGGAATTGTATGCCATTGAGAGAGCCGTACCAAATCCTTTCCTACATTGCGACAGACCGTCAGTTTCGCACGCATACCGTACGGAGTTAACAATGGGTCACAGCTTACATTTCCTTTGGATCAAAGGATCGGGCCATTCCATCAACGTCGGCACAACATTCAAGCAGAAATGAACAGCATTCGATACTGTCATAGCAGCATGCATACTAGGATAGCGAGCGTCAGTCAATTCCAAGTTTCTACAATCGATGGCACTCACATGTAGCAGTGTTCGGCCTTCTTCATCGCAATCCCACATCGTTGCTTCCTGATGAAGGATGAGCTCCTTGAGACGAGCAATGTCGTCCCGCTTGATGACTTTGAACACTTCAGATTGATTGCTGACGGTTCTATACGACAAGACAGCAGGGTGTATAACACTTGTCCGAGAGAGATGATCAATCGTCTCCCCGAAGAAGGCTGCAATTGGCGACGCTGATGTGAAATCCAGCGGTTCGAGATGCAGAGCCGAAAATGATCCTGAGATCTTTCGGCCGTGCTCGTCCAATGCTTCCCACATTTTCGTATCGAGAAAGATGTCCCATCTGTTCAGTGCCACCATGCTACACTTGCGTTTGGCTTCGATGACCTGTTCAGGGAGTCTGCGATCGACCATCGAGTTGATGCCGACACTGTTGGTGAGAGTCAGGCCCTTCCGCATTCGTGCAAGCTCTTTCTTTGTATGTCCACTCTGCAGACTGTCGCCATTGCTGTCAATAGCCTTTAAGATCGTCAGTATCCGCGACACGATCTTCTCGGCAGCCTCGTTGTGCTTGTGGCCCCTAATGCTTGTAGAGAGTTCGCCCAGATGGCTGATAGCCTTCACAAGGAACGGGTTGCCTTTTCGGATCCGGCGGTCTCCCCCTTCGCACACGGATCGCTTGCGTTTTCTTGGTGGCCTCGTGGTGTTCTCGAGCGCTCCATTCCGGTTCAACTGAATGTTGCTAGGCAGAGAGTCTGGCAATGGCCCGTGAAATTCGCGAATGTAGATATTGCCATTCTGGACTCGGGCGTTACCGCTGATCTCCATATGAGGGTAGATATGCTGGCCATGTCCGATCTCCTCCTCAACGTGTGTGTAGGTGATACTGGTAGTGGAGTCCATGAGGGGAGGATGGGCTTTATGAGAACCAGATGGGTGTGTGACCACAAGGTTTCGGCAGGCCTCAGAGCCTTTAATTTCTTCTGGTGTGTGACTCTGAATGATGAGAAGAGCATAAGGAAAATCCAGCTGAAGGGGATGGCGAGGCTATCATATATTCCAGCCTGATCACCTGAGCGTTAGCGTCGCGGGTCGTCGCTGCATGAATGCCTTGACTGTGCAGCATTCCGGTGGCCAATGAAACAGCTGAGGCGTTCAGTACACCAAACATGCTGTGTACACATGTTGGCTTTCGTCTTAGGATTGTTCAAGATACCACTTCGCTCTGTCTGTCACATCTCAATCATGTTACCCTTGCATAGAAAACAGTGTTCATTGATACCTTGCAGACCTCAAGCAGCCCGACTCACACCCTTCCCTCTCAGCACCGACAGCCTACCACACCAACTCACGAAAACTCCTGAATCCCATTCTCCAACGCCCTAGTAATAACATCCACCACCTCCTGGCCCACACTCTCCGTCCCCTCCGGCGCCCGCTTCAGCACCTCATCACTAAACGCCAAATGATCATCGAGCAAAATCTCCAACCCGCCCTTGATGAACACCGTCGTCCCCGCCGCCTCAAACAAGTCCTTCTTGCCAATCAAAGTCTTCACCGCAATCGGATTGTCAACCGCAAGCGTGCCATTGACATGGTCGATCAGACGGTTCGCGTCTTCTTCGCTGAGCGGGTCGGGCAGGCTCTTGGAGTCGTAGTAGCCGGTTCGCGTGGCGATGTGGACTTTGGTCAGACCTAGCAGCAGGGGCGATTGTGCGAGCAGGCCGCCGTTGTAGGCTTCCACGCCCGCGGTGAGGTCTTTGACGTCTTCGTCTAGAGCGGTTACGTCGTCGATGACTACGTCGACTTGGCTCGCGGCTGCGAGGGAGGCGAGGAAGAGGGGAAGGAATCGCATGTTGTATTGATGTGATGTGGACTTTTAAATTTTGGTTTTGTACAAAAGGTTTGTCAACAAATGTTCGAAGGAAGATGATGTTGATGAAACGACAAGCTCAAGCATATATCTGAGTCTAATAAGCACTTGCACGCCTAACCGCCAACGAACTTGTTCGGTCCATGCAAGACCGTTAGGACGGAATTGACCTATCCGGTCACGAAAAGACCAAGAGTCGTCGAAGATACATCCTCCCACGGCGCTCCATTTGCCTCTTTCGGCGTCTTTTGTGATCGTCGTTGAACTAGTTGCAGATCTTCAAAGTCAACTGGCTTTCAATCGCCGTGGATTAAACTTCTACATCACAAACCTAGAGGCTCGGTTAACAGATGCCTCGGTATTCTGGATCTTGAACTTGATTCAAGAGGCAAGTAAGATGGTTTTTGGCCTCTATTAAAATTGAACGATTGACACTAGATGGGAGAGGACGGCTTGGTCCCCATGCCTGTTCGGCAATGTGCGTGTTCCATTCATGAAAAAAGCAAGAAATGAGAACTTCATGAATGAATTCGGTAATGTTGTTCAAAGTCATACACAAAAGTCAGCATTCGAAAACCTGCTCGACAAGTAGCTCGACCATTGTTCTTGTCAAACCTCAGTGCACTTGCCAAGCCCTCTACTCACCTCCACCTCAAGGCTTCTCGACAACCTTCTTCTTCTGACAAACAATCTTATCCCCACTCTCGAACGGAAAGAACTCCTTTCCCTTCCTCCTCGAATTCTTGACACAGCGATTGTTGCTCGACTTCTCACTGCAAACCTCTTGCCTGGCCAAGTTGCCATCGACGCACTTGTAGATAGCCCGCATGGCAACGATCTTACCTGGTCCGAAGGAGCCGCAAACGTAGCCGCCTTCTGGGATGCCGCCGCATTTTCCTACGACGCCTTTGGCGAGGCCCGGGAAGTTGGGTTCGCTGGGCACGCGGCCGATGTCCCATACTTTGAGTTCGGGGTTCCATTTGGCTGCTGATGAGCTTGGGAGGGAGGCGCCCGCGGCTAGCAGGGCGATGAGAGTGGATTTGAGTTGCATTATTGATGTTCTTGTTGCTTTGGACGGATTTTTGCGATTTGTAGATTGTTCTGCTAACATAGAACTGGATAGGCATGGGAGCTATAGTTTGTGTATCTACTCCTTTGTTCTAAAGCAAACAATGAAACAACAAGGCCCAATACAGCTCTGAAAGAAAGTCGGTGATATCAAACAACAGAATATCTGGCTGCAAACAAAGAGAGGTCACTCAGGCTTGTTCGCTGTTGTCAATTCATACAGTATGACAGCGTCTTGGTGATGTCAGTCCATCAAGACTGCCGCTATTATTCGCTACACAATGACAACCGAAGAAACGTCCATTCGATGTACAATACAGCTTTTCGAATTCCAATTCTCCAAAACCTAACGACTCGGTCAACAAATGCCTCGGTATCTTCAGTGTTGATCTCGATTGAAGCTGCAAAGTTTCCTCGGTACCACAGTAGTTCTGTACTTGCACGAACGGTTGCAACTCCATTCCACTAGCAAAAAGACAAACGGGTCTATTGGCTTGACTCTGCTCCAATGGACTTGTGAGATAGCGATGATCGACATAAACCATCACGTAGGTCTCCACAGTCTGGCCATTAGGATTCCGAGGCGAGGTTGACGACATGCCTAGGCAATCGAAAGGAATATCGAAGAGAATTGGAACATAATACATACAAATGCATTGACACCTCTCTACTCTAACCCTCCATTCTAATCAACCAACCCAAAAAACCCCAAAATCCAAACCAACCCATCACCAGCAAAAATGCAACTCACGCACCTCCCCCTCCTCCTCCTCGCAACCCTCACAACCTCCACGCCCCTCCTCCCCCGCGCCCTGATCACAGCCTCCACCCTCATCCAAGACGTGACCAACATCCACAACGGCGTACTCGCCAACAAAGCCGCCACCCAATCCTACACCGACGGCAACCTCCTCACCACCCTCGTGCAAGGCACCCCCGTGCTCACGACCGTGGGCGAAATCCACATCGCGAACCGCAAGGGTTTCGCGGACGCCAAGCTCGCGCCGCAGTTCGGGGAGGAGGACACGAGGGCCATTTTCGAGCATGTCGTCGACACCGTGGGTGTGTCCATCCCGGACGATGTGGATGTTTTGATTGGAAAGAAGGGCGCTTTTGAGGAGTCGGGGCTGGTGCCGGTTGTGGTGGCGAGTCTGAAGTTGTTGATTAACGATCATGATACGTTTAGTGCGGCGGTTACGGAGAAGGCGTTCAAGGGGAATGAGACGCTGACGGGGCTGGGTGAGGAGGTTGTGGATAAGATCCATGATGCGATTCAGAGGGGGATTGATGTTTATACTGCTTGAGTGTCTTGCAGCTGAAAGGGCAGGTGATCACTTTCAAATATATCGAATCTTTTAGATTTGTCTTTATATCGTTTCCTCACATCTTTGCATCCTTCGCCTCTTTCATCACTTCTCGCGTCAACATCTCTCCTTCCTTTTTCTCCTCGCTCAACCGCCCGATTTTGATCAATCGATCAATCATGTCTTCATCTCCGAAGTGGCTGTTATGCTCAAACTCCGGCTCCTCACCGTACGCCACTCGCGCGGCATCCACCAGAATCCTGGCCGTCATTCCAAACACTCTATATCTAGGCTGCGCTAGCGCATCGCCTGAAACGCGATAGAATGACCGCGGTAAAGGAGGCTGCATGCCAGAGCGATTTCCTTGCGGCGCGGGTTTCTCCGTCTGCGAAGTAGAGCTGGCGGGATTCGCACTCGTAGGTCGCGGGTCGGTGTACGATTCCGGCCGCTTCGCGAGGAACGACGTCGAGGACGTGACGGGTACGCTGAAATTGTGCATCCTCCACGCGCTCTCGTGCCAGCTGTGCCACGAGCCTTTGTACCATTCTCCTTCGACCTCGCGCTGGGATAGGTCTTCGTCTTTCTCGCGGAGGAAGTTGTGGAATGGTGCTGTGAAGACTGCCGCGACTTCTTTCGCGTCTAGCTTGGGGAGGAGGTCGCGAGCGGCGTCGGGGCTGGGATTGCGAGATGATGGTGGTGGTGCTTTGAGATAGGCTACGCAGGGTCGCACGCCTAGCTCGGTCATGGCGAGGTTGGTGGGAAGCTCGGCTAGGTGCTCGACGGTGTAGCCTGGTGGGAGTTTCTCTTCACTCATGGGGAGGCCGACCTCTTCCCAAGCTTCGCGGCGGGCGGTTTGCCATGGTGTTTCTTGGAGAGTGTCTGCTTTGCCGCCTGGGAGGGCTGCTTGGCCCGCATCTGGTGTTGGAGATGTTGGGTCAGATATGGCGCTGCTTTGTGATGATCGGATGGGTGAGGCTCACAGTTCTTGAGTCCGGCACTTCGGATGGTGAGAACAACTCTCAGGTCTCCGCCCTTGTCCGCGAACAGGAGGATGAGCACAGCCGCTCGCCGTCTAATCGGGCATTTGTAGTAGTTGGTGGGTGGTGGAGTGAAGGTGCGGAGATTCGTTATCGCTCGCTGGATGTTGTTAGTCAGGCCGTCTCGAGAATCTGATGGTATAGCGACTTATTACCTTTGACGCCGGCGAAAGGGCGGCCATTGTGTACATGTGGCCATGATGTTTCGCGACATGCCTCCTGTGGTAGACATCACACGGTATACCAGACCTTCAAGCCTCAAGCTAGTATGACGTGCATTTGGGGACCTCGGCTTCGGCGCTGGCTGCTTGTGTTGATGTGAAGGGTTAGGGTTGGGTTAATCTGGCAATAGACAAGGGCGAGTGTGCAATATATCTCTCTCTGTCTATGTGTTGCCATGCAGTCTATATATGCATCTCGATGATGTGCTAGATTCGTCTTGATTCATACATATGTGCTAGCTGACCGCTGAAGCCCAGTACGTACCAAGGAATGAGGGATGTCGATTATCTGTATTTACTATCTCCACCACCTGATGAACTACCTGGACGCCATTGTCCCAGTTCCGTGGTAGGATTGTGGGTGACACAGTACATGTATACAACAGCACCTTACACGAATGATACATGCCATTGAGTATCCATGTCCATTTTTAGTAGAAAGCCCTGCAGTGGTGTCATGCTCTCGCGGTAGACTAGAAATATATCCTTTACTGCTGCCATCGACGACGTTGGAGAAATTGCCTTGAGCATGTACTGGATGGGTCTGTTCAGAAACGATGGCATGCAAGCACTGCAGAATACCCATCAATAAGCTGCGTCGAGACCGATTCTGACTGAAGCTTGCAACAATCGAAGTACGATGGCCACTTGTCCACATCTACAAGAGGATGAAGCCAAAGTGAGGCAGGAGAAGTGATTATCTAAACATCACCATATGCCAAGGTCCCTGTTTACGCAAGCTTCATCCTCTTCAAGCAGTTTGGGTTTTGCTTGTCTTGTGAGTGAAAAGGCAGAAAACGAGATGGTTCTATAATCGACCATCCAAGTAGCACGTGTGTAATGATACCGGCAGTATCAGTACTACTCAATTCGAGCCATAGTGTATAGCGTCTTGACCAGATAAAAGCAATCCTCATCCTATCGAAATACTGGCGACATCTTTCTGCAGGGGGATTCTAGTCCACCGCTGCTAGTCTCCCGCATCAATTCTCCTGGAGGCCCCAACCCACTCCAGACTACTGGCTGCGGTCAAGCAACATCTTCCTCTCTACTTGTCATGTCTTCACTATAGTCGGCGCTCATCTTGCACCTTGCATCGTTGTCGCCGCACGCTAATTCGCACCCTCTTCTCTTCACGACGTCGCTCCTTTGAGTGGTGCTCCCACCGTCGCTCCTCCACCCTCCACCCGCAGAACCCTGAAACCCTACCTCGCCTTGTATTCCCTCCCACGCCTTCCACCGCGACTTCTACCACCGACAACAACATCACTCTCTCCACCAAACACCGAAAAAATTGTACAATACGCGCAGTAGCTGAGGCTACTTCCCTTAATAGGCGGCCCTGCCGCTGGACACGATAGACGAAGCGCAACGCCCGCAATTGACGCAACCATGGATTACATCCGGAAACGCATGCCCTCTGCGGAGAACATGCCCACCCTCAAGAGTCTGCAGTACGGCAACATCAAGGATGCATCAGAGAAGCTGTCGCCCCGGTTAGGTTTCTTCCGCAGGCGAGTGAGAATACGCGGGAACAGCAAGATCAGCGTGCCCTTATACCTCGTCCTTCTTTTCCCAACGCTTGTTGTCATCTTGATCCTGGTGCTCTTCGTCCGCCACCCGGACAGCCCTGCGGCACGCTTGATCCCCAGCGGTGCGCCGCCCAGTATTCGCAAGATCAGCGAGAAGCACGACAAGGTGTTTGTCAGTGGCTGCTTGGAGCCTCAGAGGGAGACGGAACACCCAAGAGAAAACGGCGTGTTCGTGGTGCTGGCGAGAAACAAGGAACTGCCAGGCGTGCTTGACAGTCTCAAGAGCGTCGAGCGCCACTTCAACCAGTGGTTCCACTACCCCTATGTCTTCCTCAACAACGAGGAATTCAACAGCACCTTCAAAGAGACGGTCATGAACTACACCTCCTCCAACGTCGAGTTTGGCAAGATCTCGCCCGAGCACTGGGGATTCCCCGACTGGACCGATGCGCGCGTCGCCAAAGAAGGCATCGCCAAGCAGGGCGACCAGGCGATCATGTACGGCGGTATGGAATCCTACCACCACATGTGCCGCTTCTACTCCGGCTTCTTCTACAAGCACGAGCTTCTGCAGAAGTACGACTGGTACTGGCGCGTGGAGCCCGACATCAAGTACTTCTGCGACATCACCTACGACCCGTTCGTGCACATGGCCCGCAACAACAAGACCTACGGCTTCACCATCGCCGTTAAGGAATTGAAGGAAACCGTGCCCAACATCTTCCGCTACGCCTCCGCTTACAAGCGCGTCAACAACATGACCTCGCAAGGCCTGTGGGAGATGTTCGTCGAGCCCAAGCCGGAAGAGGAGAACAAGCCTGAAGACCTGCCCAAGGGTGATCCCAAATACGACAACGAAAAGCCTCTGCCGGAGGACATCCTCCAATCCGAGCCTGGCTCGGGCACTCTGCCCGACATCGACCCGGAAGCGATGGAAGGCGAGAAGTACAACATGTGCCATTTCTGGAGTAACTTCGAAATCGCCCGTCTCGACTTCTTCCGCAGCAAAGAGTACGAAGATTTCTTCCAGATGATGGACCGCAGCGGCGGCTTTTGGATGGAAAGAGTAAGCCTTCCTGACAATCCTCCAAAACGAAGATTCCAATACTAACACCTCACCCCAGTGGGGCGACGCGCCCATCCACTCCCTCGCAGCCGGCGCCCTCCTCTCCCCTAAAGACATCCACTACTTCCGCGACTTCGGCTACCGCCACACCACCATCCAGCACTGCCCGGCCAACGCGCCCGCCCGCCAACTCCCGCGCCAACCCTACCTGGGAACCGATTTCGAGCAGAAAGTCTCCCAGGTCGACAAGGAGTTCGCCAAGAAGATCAAGGAGGAGGACGATTACTGGGCCGACTGGGATGGGGAGAAGGAGAATGGTGTGGGCTGCAGGTGTAGGTGTGATACGGATATTGTGGACGTCGAGGGCAAGGAGGGCAGCTGTATCCCTGAGTGGGTCGATATTGCTGGTGGGTTTGTTACGCCGCAGGGGCCGGGTTGATTGGGTGTTTCTTGTTTTTGAGGTGTTGGAAGGGAGTGAGGGGAAGGTTTGCATGTTCTTTGCAGATGTATTTTTGAGGATGCTGCCTTGTTGCTTCTTGGTCTCTTCTGAACTATGGAAGAGGGAGACAGGATGTCGCACTTGCGGCGGCCTTTTCTTGTTCGGATAAGATAGGGAAATGGGAATATGGATTTTGATTAATCTTGTCTATTGAGGATGGCGAGCCATTTGTTCTTCGTCATCTTCAGTGTCTCTCACGCGAGATGTCATTGAGCAGTGTTCTCGTGCCGTTCGGGCGAGGTCAGGTGAAGAGGCGCGCTCTCTCTCCTCTCCTCTCCTCTCCTCTTCTCAAGAGAATTGTAATGAGGCAGGATGGTTATGATAGTCGCCGTACTGATCATGTATGGTTGCTTTGGTCGTGCGGTCGATATCTGTCCTTGAAGTCTACGACCCAGCGAGCTCGCACGTGAGGATTGGTGGTTGCTCTTCACCAGTGGCACCAAGGTTGACTCTCAAATACGAACGACTACGAGCCGTCTCATCATCGGCGCAAGAACTTCGCTTTTCATGTCCCCTGGCGCACATAATTGGCGTGGCTGATCGGGCACAAAACAAATTTGGATATCAGAAATACAAAAAGGCCTATCTCAAGTCTCTGCCTCCCTCCCTCCCTACCTCGATCGAAACAAGTTGACGCCTCTAACACCTGCGCTCCTTATTAAATTCACGCCCACGTGACCAATGAAGACATCCACTTTCGGGGAGGCCCAATAGTCTCCATACCACACAAAAAAAGCCCATCACAACTCCGTACTGCAATCCTTAACTTCCCGCTGATGTAGAGCTCGTGATTGCTCGCTTGCTTGCCTGCTTGCCTGATCTTTCGTAGTAGTCATGATACCGGCTTTTTGGTGCAACACTTGGATGTTGATCACACCATTGCTGAGAGAAAGCAGCGCAGTAGACACGGTCGAACATGGGTATTCATGAGTCGAAATAGCGCACTGGAAAAGCCTTTGGGACCACCCAGGCTTTCGCGGCTGTCAGCGCCAGATGGGCCTTGGGATGGATAGTGGCCCGCCGCTGGGGTAGCTGACGCTCTACGCCAGGGAGTTCATGTCGACGCGGTTGGAGGCAAAGTCCCACAGCATCTTGATCAGCGGGTCCGGGAGTGTGTAGAGGTCGACGTGGAACTCGCCGTCTGTAAAGGAAGTGTGTTAGTCCTCGCTTTCGCGCTCAATGCATCTGCGCCTCTTTCAGCAGGATCCAAACTCACTGTCAACGTCGTTCTTGGTGTAGGTGTCATCAGTCTTGTTGTCGTGCACCATCTGCACGACCTGCAGCAAGTCCTCCTCGCTCAACTGAGGCAGCGCCTCGGCCAACTTCTCCATATCCACATTGCGGTTGGCAGTCTTGCGCACCTTCTTCTCCTTCGCCGCACCACCGGCCGCAGCGCTCGAGGCGCCGTTGGCCTTGGCCTCGTCGCCCACGCTGCCGCTCTCGCGCAGGGCCTCCAGCAGCGGGCCCTTGGGATTCCGGAAGGTGACGTTGTGGGTGCTCTCGTAGCGCTCTTGCTGGAAGTTCAGGTCGTGGCTGAGGATCTGCTCGCCGGACTTGGGCGCGCCGACGGGCGTCAGCGAGATCTGCATGTCGAACTCGCCCCAGCCCTTCTCGTTGATGGTGAAGGGCGGGCGCCGGAAGCTCTGCCGCATGCGCTTGGGCCCGAACGACTCGTGCAGGATGTACGTCGCCTTCTCGAAGCAGTTCGCCGGCAGCTCGTCGCCCTCCGGGCTCATCAGGTAGATGTCGATGCTCCATCCGCGCATGGGGAAGCCGTCGGCTTCTGGTGGGTCGTCGCTGGGTGAGGTGTTAGGGACAATGATGCGCAGGCTGATGCCGACGGGGAGGGTTGCTCGTACATGATGCGCTGCTGGGTGACCAGCTTGACGGTACGCTTGACCTGTGTTTGCCAGTTAGCATGGTGTATCACGGTGGGATTGCGCATTGTCGCGCGCAGTGAGGTGAACGTACGTCGGGCATGGTGTTTGATAGACGCGCCTGCTACTGCGCGGGGCAAACGGTGGTGGTGATTGGGTTGAGCGCGAAACGACGAGACTTGGTTGGAAGCGATCGCCTAGGAGGATTGTGTTTCGCAATGAAGAGGGATATTGTAGTCAGAGTGAGCTGAAGAGGTGTGCGGCGTGAGGTTGAAGTTGTGATGCGGCGTTCGCGCTCTGCTCTGTACCTCTAAGCTTTCTCACGCGTGGGGTGTCTTTCGCTTGCTTGCTTGCTGGCTGCCAACAAGGTACATGTAGGTAGGTACAAGTAGGTAGCGAGACGAGGACAATCAACAAATACCTGGCGATGATGGAGTTGTTTAATAAAGAATACACAGATCAGTCGAACTGACATAAATCATGTGGGAAGCAAACATCAATCAAGAGGAGTTCACATGTAACAATCTTTGTCAATCTTCATGTCTTCATTGGGAGTCAGCATCGACATGTACCTTCATGTAGCTTGCTTATTACACAGCACGCTTGTTTCACGATGACTGGAACTGCAGTGGAGTACTATACATCACTGGACCAACCACTCTCAATCTGCACATGAGTGAAAGGTCCTCAATATTGATGATATCACGTCAAAATGCCAAATCATGTCTTTTCAAACAGCTTTCGTTCCTACATAATGTATTTCACGCCGTGCC
>MSJI02000433.1:0-23601 GCA_001931905.2 Cladosporium sp. IMV 00045 | reverse complement strand
GACGACTACGCCTTTGTCGACAAGCCTTCTCCGCTCAAACGTACCGATTCCATGAAGAAGGGAGGCATCATTGGTGGTTTGCTGGGTGCTCTTTCTGGAAAACCGACCATGGAGCGACGACAAAGCCGCGCCTACGAGAGCGAGTACGAGTCTTCGCGTCGCAAGCGTGCCCCCGCGTACGACGATGAGGCTTCCAAGCGTCTCCGCCGCGAGGACCGAAGGCTTCATCGCTCGCAGAGATCTGCTGATGGTGAGCCACCCGTCGAAGGTGCCCCTGTCACTGACGTTGAGGATGCAGCGGCTCGCGAAGCTCGTCGGGCAGATCGTCGCGAACGCAGGGAACGCATGTTAGCAGAAGACCCAGAGCGCGCTGCACGCCACGAGGCCCGCCGCTTGGAGCGAGACCGCGCCATGCGTGAAGACGACGAGATGAGAAGAGAGGCTCGCAAGGCTAGACATGCCGAGCGGGAAGCTCGCCGTCTCGATGAAGAACGTATCGCGCAAGAGGAGATCAAATCCGAAGAGCGCAGAGAGCGCCGCCGACAGCGCGACCACGCACGCATGGAAGAAGACGCCACACGTCCCAGAACGGAACGCCGACGATCCCACGCACCCGAAGACGAAGAAGCGCGACGCATCCGACACGAAGAGCGCCGCATGCGCCACTCCATGGCCGAAACGCCCGGCGACAAAGAACGCCCGCGCCACTCGCGCCGCCGCTCCGAGCGCCCCGCCCCCGTCGACGGGTACTTTGACAAACGCAACGGTGAGCATCCGCCATACGGCGACGGTGCGCTCCCTCCCTCCGCGCAAGAATACGACGCTGACGGCGCGCCCTTCATGAAGACCAGAAAAGACAAAACGGCTTCCTGGGTGCACTCCGTTAGCTCCGACCCGCCTCCCCCGCCGCCCGTCGAGGGCACCATCATCGACGCGCCGGTGCATTTCGCGCAGGACAACGCGCCCGACAATATCATGGACGAGGACCTCACGGCGAGGGAGTTGAGGCATTCGAGGCGCAAGGCGAAGGATCGCCATCGCGATTTGGACGGGTATAGTACTGAGGACCCGGAGCGGAGGCGCGTGCGCTATGAGGGTGTTGGGGGTGGGAGGAGTAGGGGGATGGGCGGCGCTGTCAATTCGATGGGTTACGATAATATGGATGGCGTGAAGACTTTTGACGGAAGGCCGGCCATGCCGCAGAGAGGGGAGAGCAAGGCTGGTAGTTGGCTCAAGAAGATCACGGGGTTGTGAGGAGGGGACCGTTTCAGGACTTTGCTGATGGATGGGCACGGGTTGACGATGTCGACGATGTCTATGATATGTTTTTGGGATGTACGCGTGAGATGATACCCTGCCGATTTCTCGGAGGCTTTTTTCTGTTTATATGTATCTTCGCGTGGAAGCATAGCACCCTTTGCTCTTGACAGCTTTGCGGGAAGCATTCAGCGTCGTGTGCGATAGCTAGCAGACCAGATCAGATCACAGATATGAAATGTCAGAATTACGAGATGATATGTTGTGAACCGAACAAGCTTCCCTGTTTGTTTCTCTCGTTCACAACATTAAGATATGTAAGGTACATGTACCTAACACTCGTCGATGCGCTGTTCGGTTGAAACGACATGTGTCGGACGTCAGCTACCTACCTATCTACATATAGCTAGCTCTATGGAAAGAATTACTGCTCTGGCAGTCAACCACTCCGTTTTCGATATCGCCAAATGCTACGGTCGTAAGTGTATGTGAGCGTTCATGTGACTGCGCAAGAGTATTGAATGCCTACCTATTGAAAACCTAACACCTCGGCCCAAAGACCCTCCGAACGCCAGCCCAGCGAGACTTCAGACCCATCGGAAGGGCAGCCGATGATGTTGCGAGAAGGCGTCGCGCGCGCGCCCCAGCGGTATCGGTATCGGTATCTTATCGTCACAGTCGTCAGTTCATCTGTCATATCAACGCAACCCGAGCTTCTCCAAAACTCGCTGAGTCACTCTTCGCGATCATTGGAGTTACTCACTTGACGGCGATTGTCGGAAGTCTTCCCGTCTGTTATTGAACAAGCCACGAGATACACAAGCAAGCAAAACACCATTCCTCAAGGTCCGATCAGGAAGGCCGCATTAGCCGCTCTGACTCTGGTTTGGGCATTGGGATTGGCATTTGGGGGGTGATTATATAGATCAGTTTCATCTGTTCTGGGGGACTGGAGTTGGCGGTTCATTTGCGTACCGGAATCCATTGGTTGGTCAATTGACTGAGACAAAAGTGACTGCGGACTTCGATTCTTTGGGAAAAGACAGATAGACGAGTGGCAATAATGGCGGAACAAGAGAAACCAAAAGTCCTTCTTTTGGGCGAGATTGAGCAGTAAGTCACTTAATACTCGGGTTGAGATTGGACTCGCGATTGGAGGAGGCATGGTGTTGGCCACTGGACCGCCACATCGTGGACTTTCTACACATCCGTTAGAAGAAAGACCCCATGCTAACCACCTCCCACCAGCGCCCACGCCGCCTGGCGAACCCTCTCGACCACGACTCAAATCCTCGTCCCGACCTCGACCGACCGCGCCTCCTTCCTCGCCGAATGCGCCTCCGGCGCCTTCAACGGCGTGCTCGCCGCCTACCGCACCTTCGCAAGCGCCTCCATAACCGGCCCCTGGGACGCGGAACTCATCGCGGCTCTGCCGACCTCCCTCCGCTTCTGCGCGCACAACGGCGCGGGCTACGACCAAATCGACATCGCGGCCTGCAGCGCGCGCTCGCCTCCCCTGCTGGTATCCAACGTCCCCACAGCAGTCGACGACGCAACAGCCGACACGGCCGTGTTCCTCATGCTAGGCACGTTGCGGAATTTCAACGCCGGTCTGACGGCGCTCAGGGAGGGGAAGTGGAAGGGCAAGCCGGCGCCTGCGCTGGGTCACGATCCGAGGGGGAAGACGTTGGGGATTCTGGGCATGGGTGGGATAGGGAGGAATATGGCGAGGAAGTGTGAGGTTTTCGGCATGAGGACGGTTTATCATAATAGGACGAAACTGGGGAGCGAGGAGAGTGGTGGTGCCGAGTGGGTGGGGTTTGGGGAGTTGTTGGCGAGGGCGGACGTTTTGAGTCTGAATTTGCCGTTGAATGTGAGTTTTTTGTTTTCTTTTCTTTTTTGTCTTGTTGTCTTGTTTTTGTTTTTTTGTTTTGGATTCTTGTTTTGGATTGTTTCCGTTTGGATTTTGTCGGATGTGCCGGGTTTCTCCTTGCATTAGGGACCTGTGTCTCCGGACGGGACAACCATTTTACACTCGACTATCGCAAAGAAAAGAAAAATGATAAAGAGCTGACGAAGAAACCTCACAGAAATCCACACACCACATCATCTCCACGCCGGAATTCGCCCAAATGAAACCCGGCGTGATCATCGTGAACACTGCGCGCGGCGGCGTCATGGACGAAGCGGCTCTGGTGGAAGCACTGCGCAGCGGACGCGTCTCGTCCGTCGGCCTAGACGTTTTCGAGGAAGAGCCCAAAGTCCACCCAGGACTGCTGGAGAACCCGAACGTGATGCTGCTGCCGCATATGGGCACTTACACCGTCGAGACGATGGAGAAGATGGAGGAGTGGTGTATTGGGAATGTCAGGGAGGCGGTGGAGAAGGGGAGGCTGGTTAGTCCGGTGGTGGAGCAGAGGGATCTGTGAGATGGGGGATTGGGTGGGTTGGGGATGCTTGACGATATGGATATCGTTGGGCTCATCTGTAGGTCTGTTTTACCAGAATCATGAGACTTTCGTCGTTGGATATTCGTATCACTTCGTCCTCGGGGACTGGTTCCCGTCTCCGAGATTCCCAGGTCCAGCTGCCCAAAACGAGCGTTTCCAGTCTTCTCACCTAGCAGCCATGTCGCGAGCTTGTGATGATTGGCATTTCTCAGACTCGACAGGCAGTGCTACAGCCTACACGGCATCTACTACGCCACGAGTGACTCGCGCACACCGGAAGGATCGAAGACCTGAACACCCGACCCTTCATCATTCATCAATCGGGGAGCGCGTAGAATTGGCGCGCATGAAGAGTCAGCAGGCCCATATAACTGCCCAACTGGACGACATGCCCTATTCGAGGGATGGGAAGAACTTGCGCAATCAATCACTAAACACGGTCCTCATCGGGATGACAAGCGAGAGAGGGAAGAGAGACGCAGGTCAAGTCCGGAGTCTGCAGGAAGGATTCCCCGAACTCCTCCAATCCACAATTGCGAACGAGTCGTTTGGGAGGACAGACGGGGCGGCGGCGGAGGGCAGGGGGGTGAAGGCGGAATTACCGACGCGACGGGTCCGGCGTGTTTCTGTTCGTGAACGTGAACCCGTGTGTCTGTGTGGTGAACGGATACCCAACCCTCTTGCATGTGTTGCTGCTTGCTCAGCCGCTTGTGACGATGCTAAGACAGATCTCGACAGGCCCCCATGCATCGATTTATTTATCCGTCGCGTCACAGAAGAGAAAGCAGAAGGGAAAGGCTGCCGTGGCTGTGAGGCCCTGCGCGCGGCTGCGAGGCTCTTTGCCGGCTGTAAGCGAGCGGCGGGTGGGAGGGTGTTTTAGTTAGTGAAAGTATTCCTCTCTTTATTTTCTTTTTCTTTTTTCGGTGTCTTAGCCGAGTGACGCGAACAAGGGTTCGTGCAGGCGGGGCAGGGATGCGAGATGGCCTGAGTATGATTGTTGTGATGGCTGGATGGAGAAAATAATAAAGTAATGACGGGCAGCGAAGCCGTCGCTCTCGCTTAATGCTGCGTGGCTGCCGGGAGGCATCGAGACTTGTGTGAACTCTCTTGACAGGTTGAGTGATTTGCCTCTCCACTTGCCGATTTCTCCGAGGATTACATGTGAGTAACGAGTAGATGTATGGATCGGATTGATGTATAGGCGCTGGTCGAATCACTGTAGAGGGAAGATGTTCATGCTTCGAACATCGCATAAAGGAGGTCAGGCTCGATTGCAATGGTGCACGTCAATTCATGGTGGCATAATGATCCTGAAGAGTGGCTGTCGGGTTGCATGAATGAATGGAGCTGTTCTGCTGAGCCTTGGATCGTGTGCAGAGTGCAGGGTTTCGATTGGATTGATGATGCAGGAAGCAATACCGTACCATTCCTGCCTAGCTGCTTTGCCGTGACGAGGGTGTTCGGATCCTTCAGGCGTGTCAGTGCATGAAATACCGCACAGGCTCGCAGGTACACACGGATTGGTGCACATGGGCAAGCCTCACGTGCCTCAAAGCAGCAGGTGAAGAGATGGCATGGCCTTGCTAGCACCACCACCAAGAGCGTCTAGTAACACCAAGCATGGGAAAACGGTCGCGGCTCTAGGGTACGGGCGCCGGGCGAGATAATTCGATTCAGCAGCATCAATCAATTTTTCCCATCTCCGCAAAAGGATGGGCTGCTAGCGTGTATCGCGCTGGATCGGATGGCATGGCGAGCAAATAGCCCAGCCCTCGGTTCACACGGGCCGGCGTATGTGAAAGGCAATCCTCTCAGGGCAAAAGCGTGATCCCTCCAAACCACTAGAGGCTGTCGAGGGCAATTCCAGTCGAGGCAGGCTGGCTGTAGTACAGTAGTAGCCTAGTAGGTGCTTCGTCTCGCCGGTTGCTGGTCTCTCAGACAAAGCCAAACCCTTCCTTCCCTGTGCGTTGTGAAGACGCGCCGTTGCACCAGACAGAGCGAGAGAGGGCGTCAGACAGACATCAGTCACAGCACCATACAGACAGACCCTCGTTCACTTCTTGCATACTCTGCCTGACCACTACTGCCTTTCTTCACCCTCACTCACCCTCCACCCACTCAGGGCAGACCGTGTATCCCTCAGCCTCGAGATCAACAACGTGTGCCCATCCAGCTGACCCTCAGAATAATGCCACTGCTGTTGCTGCTGCTTTCCCATGCCTATCCAATTCCCTTCTCATCCTCTACTACCACTACCACTACCACCACCACCACTACTCCCTCCCCATGACACACATAACCCTCCCATCAGCTCGACCATCCTTCCCCACCATACCATACAGGGCCTGTCGCTCGCCCACCACAATCAATCCCACTCCCTGTCTGGCCCGGGCCTTGCCCTGCCCTGCCTTGAGCCTTGCCCTGCCTGGTCCCTTTCCCGCCCGTTCTGCCTACTACTGCTGCTCACACGAGCCGCTACCTCCTTCGCTTAAGGGTAAACGGGCCTCGACGGGCGGAGGCCCCTCTGCCAAAACCGCCTGCCGCTCGTGCGCTAACGCATCCACCCTACCCTCGCCCAAGCCATGGTGCAGATGACGCCTCACAGGCTCCCTGTCGCTGCCATGGACGAGGACGGCGAAACCAACAACGCTGCGCCGCCGCCGCCGCATGGCTCTCCTGGCCTTGCGCCTGACGATAAGCTCCGGCACCATAAACAACTTCTAGACCGGCAGCCTCGTCCTTTGCCGTCGCCGCCTTCGACTATGCAACCCGCGAATCCTCATCCGCCTGAACAGCAGCAACAGCAGCAGCAGCACCACCACCACCACTCACAGCAACATCAACAGCCACCACAACAGCAGCAACATCCGCAACTACAACAGTCACAACAGCAACAGTACTACGCCGCGCCCAACGGCAGCCAGCAGCTTCCTTCACCTGACTATCGCGGCTCGCCGTCCGGCTCCGCTTCGATGTCGCTACCATCCATCCAGCATTTCGAAGGCGCGAACCTGCAGTCGCAGCTGCAATACATGCCGAATCCGCACATCAACGGCGCACCTCCTCCCATGATGCATGCGCCGCCGCCATACAATCCTTACCAGCCCATGCCGCCCACCATGCCTTCAAATGCGCCAAACGGCCACAATGGCATGCCGCGATACGCTCTTCCTCCGCAAGCCCATATGGATGCGCGACTCATGTCGGGTGGACGATCGAAGAAAGAAGTCAAGCGACGCACAAAGACGGGATGTTTGACATGTCGCAAGAGAAGAATAAAGGTATGTGGCTGTTACAACGTTTTGCTTGCGCTCGTCTGGAAAGCAGCGTGCGACGATGCGCGCGCGTTGAAGTTGTCAGTTGTCGCGCGACGCGGCTGTTGGCAAGCGAAGACCTAAAAAGAAGCGAGAAGCTTACTGCGCCCGAGCCCACACGTCTATGCGGAAGCTGACCAACGTTTATTCCAACAGTGCGATGAACACCACCCAACATGTCGCAATTGCCAAAAATCGAAACGCGATTGTTTGGGATATGATCCCATTTTCAAGAACGGCCCTCACAGCATACAGCCTGCCGCCGCGAACAGCGCGCCGCCTTCCAAACCCAGTCCATTACTGCCATCGAACTCCTACCCACCTTACGGCGCGGGCATCAACTATCTCAATCAACCTCCTCATGCCGCTGTTCCTACGGAGGGCCAAGTGCCGTATCAAGGCGCGGTAGATTCTGTGTTGACTGATCAGGATGCGAAGGTGGCGAACCTAGCGAACAACAATTACGCCCCTAAGCTCCAAGCACCTCGTCGATGTAAGCGGCCCTCTTTTCCTTTGCTCGCTGGTCTTCGTACTGACAAGCCGTTATAGCGGCGCAGCTTTCCATCGATGATCTTTTCAACCTCAAAGACATCCCACCACAACTACCAGTACGATATGGATTGGAAATAGCATCGCCCGAGGTTGACATAGACCTACAAGCGTTCTTCGATATTCAATACGCACATGCGCTCGATAATCTATTCGAGACAAATTGGTACATCACGAGAGGATTCACCGCACTCAACGAAGATCCTAAACTTCGTGAATTTGTTGTGCAATGTATGGAGGAAATGCGATCCCATGTTCACAAAAAGGCACCTCCGCCGGCGTTGGCTTCGTTGGAGGCGCGTATGATTTGGTCGCTTGCGATGATGCCACGCACGCAGCATATGTACGGCGCACAAGACGCGTCCAGCAACTCCGTGGTTTTAGAGCTGCTCCCAAGATTAGAGACAGTTGAGCACCTCCTCACCGGACGCTACATGGATCCCTCACGACTCCCATCGCCGCCCGCAACAGTCTTGGACAACACCGTCCAATCAAGCACCAAATCCAACCAGCAAGCCTTCTGGTACCACCTCGGCCGCTTGACGACCCTGCGCGACGACCAAGGCGACGCGCAAACCCTCGAGCAAGTCGCCACCGAGCTGAGCAACATCCGCCTCGTCCTCAATGTGATCGAGCACCGCGACGTCCTCTATTCCATCGCCGTCGCGCGCCACCTCGGCGGCAGAATCATCGACTGGAACCCGCAAAACCCCCACCAGCTGCCCATGACCAATTACCCAGACGACGACGACGTGAGCAAACTCAACGTCGCGCACGGCTTCCTTCAGACCGAAGAGCAGAGGGGCGCCGACAAGGTCATCCGCCGGATGTGCAGTATGAGTTTGAGGGCTTGGAGCTTGCAGCCTCGAGGCCAACAATAACCGAATCGAATCGAGAGAAGCGGCGGTCGCGGGAGAAGAGAGGCCATACAACGCCCGAGCTTCCTTACTGTGAGACTCGCTCATTCGCACAGACACCCCCCGAACTGGATATACACTTTACACGAGAAAGACGGCATCTTTGTTTTGTTATGTTTTGGTGTGTTTCGACCATCATCTTGCAGCATGATCGTTCAAGCGGCATGAAGAAGCAAGAAAAGATGAAGATGAAGATCGTTTGCCTTTTTTTCTTTCTTTCTTTTTTTGAGTCTCGCGCCACTTTTGCAGCATAGCACGTGGCTTTGTTGATGTCTATTTCTTTCCTTCTTCTTCTTTTCTCTTTCCTCTCTTTATTGTTTCATTTGCCTTTTGTTTTCTCTTTGCTTTCTCTTTTTCACATGCGAAAGATACCACTACCTGCCGCACATTGTTTTTTTCCTTGCTTTGATGTTTCTTGATCTCTTTGCAGTACGGAAAAAAAAAGAGGAAAATGTACTTTGGCTGTAAAGTAAGAAAAGAATCAGAAAAGGAACCAACAGCCCTTTTTCTCTTGGGGAAAGAAATGGAAGAGTAAATTGTCTTGTTCACGTCAAATCTGTTGTTTTATCGGTCCGGTCGGCTTTCACTGCCGACGCGTTCGTTAGCTTCTTTCCTTCTTGTATGGAAGTTCTTAGGGACTTTGCTACGGACAGGGGAGAGAGGGAATTGTGCTGATACCTACCTTACCTACCGAGGTGGCTAGGTCGTCGTATCTGATACGACGATGAACTCTTATTGCGTTGCTGTCCTCCCCTTTCTTGCAGAGAGATGCCTTTCAATGTCCCGTACCGGTATGTCATGTGTCAAGTCGACTCGATAGCTTCACCAAGCACGTTCGTAGAGGTCGACAGGCACATACAAGTAATAAGAGCTGAAATCGTCGTCGTCGTCGTCGTCGTCGCGCCGGTGGGAAATCACGTTGCAAGATACATGTAGATATCCGTTACTAGGATTTTTCCGACTCGTTCGATTTTTGTTTGATTGGCCCAGGCATCGTCATGCGGTGGTGGTCGGGTAGCACATGTCCGACGAGATGCATCGACATTTTTCTTTTTTAATTCTCCCACAGAGGGCTATTGATCCCATTGGCAATGATAATACAAGGGCTAGGTAAAAGGCACATATCTAGGTGAATTCTTGACATGTGATTACCTACCTTGTCCACACAGTCTTGACTCGCATCCTCACGCTTATTCCGTGATGCATTACTCGCTTTTTTGAATGTGAGTTTATGCATTATTATTTATGCCTCGGAACGGTCGAGTTGGAGTCTAGACGCTCCGATCATTATTGTGTTGGCAATAACGGCGGCGCTTCTTCGCCGGTGCTATGCTTGGTTCACGGAGCGATTGCCGGTTTGGGAGGGGATTTTTTGCTCGTGAAGACGCACGATGCCTTTTGTTGGGGGAGAATTTGGAATTGTGGGATCGGGAATTCGAGAAAGGGACTCTTTTGGCATCTTGGTGATGATGGGAGGATGGGTCGCTATTGAATGCTACAGTATGTATGTGTCTTCCAAATGGCACCCGGAGAGGAATGTTTCGAGAATGTGCGAACGTGCAATTGTCAGGCGTGGGGATAGTGATAGCTCGCGGTTTTGGAAAATCGAACAAATGGGATATCAGCATTATAAAGTACAAAAAGCAAAAGCAAAGACACAAGACAAAGAAAAAAATTCACATCTAGAAGCAGAAAATCTGATCAGTCGGTTTCGCAGCCGCGCCCGGCTCACGGAATCCCGCAGCGACCAGCCCCTTCTTCGCGGCGTTCACCATGCCCGGCGGACCGCACAGCATAATAGCCGCATCCTCTGCCGGCGCAGGCAGTCTCTCCTTCATGACAGCGGGCGTCACGTACCCCGTACCGAACGCCCACTCCTCCGGCGCCTCGTCGAGCATGTAGTGCAGCTTGAACTGGCGCGGGAATCTGCGCGCGAAGTCTTCCAGCTCGGCGCGAAGCAGGATGTCACCCTCCGTGCGGTTGGCGTAGATCAGGCTGATCTCCGTCGTGTCGCGCTCGTGCTCGCAGATAGCCCGGATTAGCTGGTACATGGGCGTGATGCCCGTGCCGCCGGCGATCATGCCGATTCTCTTGCACATGCCCGGGCGGTATTTCATGGCGCCCTTGGGCCCGCGGAAGAGGACTTGGTCGCCGAGCTCGAGGTTCGCGAGGTATTGGCTCGTGAGCTTGCCGTCCGGGTAGGTTTTGATTAGGAGTTCCATGCGCCCTTTGTCCAGGTTGTTGCTGATGGGCGTGTAGGAGCGGGTTATCGCTTGGCCGTCGATGGTCGCTTTAATGGCGACGTGTTGACCGATGGGGATGCCGATCACGTCTTCGGAGCTGGGCAGCTGGAAGACGAAGCGGAAGACGTTGGGCGAGATGAGCTCTTTCTTGACAAGCGGGAGGGGCTTGTATTCTTTGGGATCGAGCACGCCTCGCTGCGAGTGGGGGTCTGCTGGCTTGCCTGAGCGGGAGGGAATGTATGGAGGGTACTTGAGGAAGCCGGACTCGATTTCGAGCATTTGGTTGAGTTTGGTGGCGATGTAGCCGGCTGCTGAGGAGCATACCAGGGTGGCGACGGCGCATCCTTGAGCGAACCCTCCGATCCAGGAACTTTTGCTTGGCCCTGAAGTCGAAGTCCTTCGCAAGCGATCGGCCAGGCGGAGTGAGTATACCACGGCCATCTCGCGAGCGGTTGAGTTTGCTGCGACGCAGCCGAAAAGTGTCACGCCCAGCAGACTGCCGACTAGTGTGTATTTGGTCGGTCCTGACCGCTTGGTCGACGGTGCAGTCGTGACTTTCTGAGGGATGATGCGCACATTCTTCGATTTTTGCACTACGGGTGCGTCTGTGATGTCGCCGATGTAGAAAGACTCCAGAATCTCGTCTGCTTCCTCAGAGTGACCGACGTCTGCATAGTCCTCTGTTGCGTCGCGTCCGGCAGATTCAATGAGAAGATCCTCTCCTCCAGGGTGGTCTCGTACGTATTTCGTGACGTCGTATACTTTTTTCGAGCGTGAGTGTTTGCGGCTTTGTCATGGGAATTTCAATATTTGCTTACCTTTGCCCTGTACCACTATCCAGAGGTCACCCTTTGTTTTGTGAGATGCCACTTCGGCTAAAGTGTAGCCTTTGCCGGCCATACTTTCGAATTAAGGATTGTGGATATTTCAACGGAGGGTGTGCTCTGAGGCGAAGGGGATAACGATTGTGAGGGAAAAATTGTTGACAAAACGGGAGAATCTAGCAATATCACGGCGATGACCGAAAGGACCTGTTATCTTTTCATTTCTCTGGCTCCATTATTGTAGCGTCCGTAAAGCATGCGAGTTTGGACCGCTATGTCTGGCAACCGAGGCTCGTTTGCACACCATTGTTGCGCGTCGTGGCCTGTGTCCGGGCCTGTGTCGAATGGAGTACAGGGTTAGATGGAGTTCCTTGCAACATTGAGTAAGCTACCGTCCCGAGCCAGCCGATTGAGCGGGAGAAGATGGAATAGGTAGGCTCAAGCTCAAGCAGGGAGACAAACTTGTCCCTGAGAATCGAGCTAGGATGAGCGTTAGGATGACGGTGCACGTTGACGCAGAGCCATTCTTCGATCCAGCTTCAGCTGCATTGATTGAACGACTTGTTCAAAAGATCCAAAACAAAACGATCAAGGACCGTGTTCAACGAATTTCATCGAGTCCCGGCCGAAAGAACGGAGCAGGTCAAGGAAGGGCAACGCGGCGACGTGAAAAAAAGCGCTAAATACATCAACAAAAATTGCAGGGGGCTCACTGCCGAGGTCCAGACTTCAACCAATCACAAGACGTATCGATAAGTCGCATGGCGTCTGTGCTATGGATTGATGTCGGCGTCGAACTGACCTTGCAAGCAATCTCAAATGGTACTAAAAAGTATCAAGTCGCCGCTCATCATGATGTGTGTTTCAAGATCTGACTTGTTCGATTCCATACTCTGCAATCATGCTTTTCCACCTTCTCGGCGACCCTGAATCCTCCTCTAAAGACATTGAGGTCGATTCCAAGGGAGATGTCTTTGATCTGAAGAACCTGGTCGCGGCTCACTTCGCCATTGTTGAGTCGAACGGTATGTTGCTGGCTTTGTCGAACTCCAGTCTACATGACCTTTGACAATCAATCGACATACTGACCCATGTACAGGGATTTCATTCGCGAACAAGCAAGGAGATCTCAGCACTATCCAGGACATCGCATCCTCTGATGAACCTATCGCCATCAAGATCGACGGTCATGCCGTTCGCACCGCTCCAGGTCCGAAGGGACTGCCCTTTGTTGGCAATTACCTAGAGGTATACCCTGATCATCTGGGCAACCATCAACGCTTGTTCGACACCTACGGTCCATTCATCAAGACCGAGAGTCTCGGTCGCGTAACCTACCTGACGAACGATCCGACGATAGCAGCAGCGGTATTTGCTGAGTCAGACTTCTTCACCAAGAAGATCAACAAAGACCACCCTTTGTACCCCATCAAGAACGAGGAAGCTGGTGTCTTCCTAGGCGACACTGATACTGAGGCCTGGAGGATCGCTCACAAATTCTTGCCTCCCGCTCTCGGCCCCAAAGCAGTCCGTCACTATGCTCCGACCATGCAAAAGACCGTCGAAGATGCATTCTCTGTCTTCGACGAGCTGGACAGCCAAGGCCAATCTTGGAACGTCTACCACTACATGCTCAAGCTCGGCGCGCAGGCTGTCGGCAAGATCACTCTAGGCATGGATTTCAACCACTTCTCCTCACCAAAAGCGTATCCCCATGAGATGGTCCGTTTGATCGCAGAGGGTCTGGAGTTGAACAAGAAGATCGCTTCGAGAGGTGATTGGTATGCGATGCTGCCGTTTGGTGATCCCGCGAGGATGAAGGTCGTGTTCAACCGCATGTTCGAGTTGGTTGGGGAATCGATCGCGAGGGCAGAGAGCAGTGGTTCACACGATTTGCCCTTGCAAGATGCTGCTTTGAACTCATCGAACATGGTTGGTGAGTATTCATGTCGTTTTCCACTAAACAAGAGAACGATCACTGACTATCTGTCACAGACTATGCCATCCGCGCTACTGATAACAAGGGAGAGAAACTTCCCAGAACCAGCCTTATTGAAGCACTAGTCGTGGCCACCGGTGCAGGTTTCACAACGACCAGCTCGCTGCTGTCCTGGCTTATTTACGGCCTGGTCACATACCCAGGGATGCAGGAACGTCTTCTCCAAGAGCTCATCGACAACGATATCGACGAGAACACCGAATTCACAGCAGACGTGACAGAACGTCTGACATTCCTCGACAAATACATCAAAGAAACCCAGCGACGACACAACCCATCCTTCCAACCCGCACGCACAGCAAAGACCGACCTCATCCTCCCAGGCGGCTACAAGCTCCCCGAAGAATCCGTCGTTATCCCTGCCCTCCACCACATTCACAACAACCCCAAACTCTGGGACAACCCCAACGACTTCAACCCTGACCGCTGGGACACGGAGGAAGTCAAGAACCGCCACAAGGCTTCGTATATCCCCTTCGCGACCGGCAAGAGGATGTGCATTGGCTTCAACTTCGCCCTGCAAGAGGTCAAGATCTTCCTGCCCAAGCTGCTCTACCGCTACAAGTTTGTCCACGAGGAATTTGGTACCATCGAGTACGACCCCATGTTCCAGCTGATTCGCCCCAACAATCTCTACGTGCGGGCGGAGAGACGTGTGAAGTGGCCTTCAAAATCGGCTTGAGCGGGAGGGCGAGATGCAGGCCAATAGTGGTGATCTAGCGAACTATATATATTTTAATCATGCAAAGAATGCACGTATGCTGCAGTAAAGTCGATATTTCAGATGCTGCATTGTCAGCCGTACGTTGTGTTCACACGTTGCGACACAAACGAGTTTGATCATACCCGATCTAAGGACAGTATACCATTGTTCGTTGTGGAGTTGTGGAAACCACATCTCAGCGGTCACATCTTCTAGATTAGATTGTTGCATGCATCCTCAAGGATTGCGGAGAGAGCTTGTTCTGGAGATCGGATGTGGCTGATCCGAGAGCCAGCCAGCCTTGGCCTTGTCGTCAACGTCGTCTCGACCTCGAACACGTCCATGTTGATTCTTCATATATTCCCAACTAATGTACGATGTTCATCACACTCGATGCCGCTGCAGGCGTGCCACATGGCCGACAGAAGTCGGTGTCTGACCGGGCATGCGACCAGTGCAAATTCCGGAAAGTCCGGTGCGACATGGGCAATCCGTGCAAGACCTGCACTGGACGTAACGCGAAATGTACTTTCAACGAGGCGAGAAAAAAGCGTGGGCCTGTACCTGGACGGATCTCAAGACTCCGACGCGACCAGTCAAAAATGGGCGCAAAAGAGAGCATCCTGGATTTTCGAGATGCCGTGCCTGTGGCGAACCCGACAACAGCACCAAGCTCATCGCAAGACGGATCTGCGCTGCATCAAGTCAGCACTGACTCTCCAGGCGGCCTCAGCATCACCGACTCACAACCTTCACCATCTCTTGGATACTGGCCATCGACAGGTGACTCGGCTCAACCGTTGACGGAAACACAGCACGCTCTCAATGGCATCACCAATGTGCAAAGAAGTCTGCCGCAGCCGGGAGCAGCATCTGCAATGTCACATGACATGGAGGTCCCAGAATTTTTATTACCAAGTCTACCCATTGACTCTCCGCCGGACGACTCATTCAACCTGTTTGCCACAATATCAGACTTACCACCAATAGTAGAATCAGTAGAATTCTGGCCCAAAAGCATCAGTCAAGAGGCTCTCCTCCCATGGATTGACGTATACTTCAAGCGGCTGCATCCTACCGTGCCCATGCTCAATCGAACCATGATTTACCAGGATATGCTTTTACGGACGCATCACCACGACCCGCAGTTCGGCGCAATGCTGCTGGCTTTATGTGCATTTGCCATGACCCAGCCTGTACAGATCCATGAAGTTGCCTCGACACCTTCGCGCTCTGTTCAGGCTAGAATGCTGCTCGAGGAATCAGTCAAGATGAGAATGACCGTCGATTTCGGCGAAAATCCATCGGTCCACATGGTTCTGGCAAGCTTTTTTATCTTTGCTTGTCTCTTCGGTAACGGCTTGCACAAGGCAGCGCATCATCGTCTGAGAGAGGCTGTTGATCTTGCGAACTCGCTTTCAATGCATCTCCCACAAGCTTACGACATGCTGGACCCTGAGACGAGAGAACAATGGCTGCGGACTTACCTAGTCCTCTCGGTCACTGAAAGGTGAGTTCTCGTTCGATTCGATAGATTCTTTGTATTCACTAACCATACGCATAGAGCATACGCGCTACAAAAACATCACTCGATCGGCTTCCGAGGAAGCCCAGCCGTCAATGCTTGTTTCATGCGAGCCTTTGGAGCATCAGGCTCCCCATCTAGGGCTCAAGATCAAGTGGACAGCGTCGGCATGATAGGTCTACTGTATTTGATGGAAACTTTCGACGCCATCGACGAGAGCGTGGTCGAATGCTGGACAGGCTACTGCAAGTATAGTGACGGCTGCTGCGAGACTTTCGACCGAAGACGAGCCATCCAGATGTTTCGCGCACAACGCCGCGCTCGAGAAGGCTGTCTCAACGGCAGCATCTCGTTCGAACCTTCCGCCTCGCTCCTGCCTTTGGACCAACTTCTGGAGAGCCAACGGGCGGATATCTCAGTGACGCAGTTTTGGCTGCTCAACCGGCTCTGGAATCTCTGCATGTCGCACGGCTTGCTGCGCGATTCATCAGATCACGCTGAGCTACGATTTGACTATGCATATCATCTCGCTAGCACGCTCTTGTCCGTGTGCAACAACCTCAGTCTGCCCTCTATGGAAGTTCATGGAGTGGGTTTGATCGAGAAAGTTTACGATATCGGCATGGGCCTGGTCACGGCTATGAATTCTTCCGTACTATTAACGCTGGATTCAAGTCTGCCTGGCACAGACGCTTTGACCGACAAGCCATCAAAGGACTGCTTGACGGTGAGAGAACTCTTGCAACGTATGGATGACCTTGTTCGCAATTTCCGAGGAGGCGATCATGAGTACGTCTCTAAATTTGCAATAGCATTAGGGGCAATACCCGGGTACTACCCTCCATGAGCGTGCATATACTTGAGAAAATGCAGAATGCCATTGAGATGGTTATACCACTGGTTCGAGTTTCTCTGATATCTCGATGCATGTACCATTTTCCTCATGGGAAGACTACGCTATGCCGTGGGAATTTCCCCATCTATCACATCTATCTATTCATAATGTCATGAAAATGCCAAACAAGAATCCGCGAAAAGAAAAAAATCCAAGATCAAATTCCAATCCCATCCCAAAGCGTAGCAAAAATCAATTCCGACGACCCAGGCGCCTTGCCAGCATGGAAGTCTTCAGCAGAAGCATCTCTCTCATCAGCGAAGAATCTGATCCCAACAGTTTCCTCGCCAGCGTACAGCCTCGTGGAAATCGCCGTGCGTCCATTGACGAAAATTTCTACCACGGAGTTGTCGCGCCAGGCGCGGATGTGCAGCGCTTCAGTCTCTTCGCGACCCGTTGAGCGGTCGAAGGTTGTGAAGAGCGTGTGAGGCGCGACTTCTGGGGCGCTGTTGATTAGGCTGCTGCTGTTTTTGACGGCGAAGGAGGGGCGCGTGATGGTGAATGTTTCGGTGGAGGGTGCGAATGAGAGGGTTGTGGTTTGGTTGAAATCTGAATTTGACGGTTAGTGGGCTGACTTTGGGTCTGGCATCTTCTTCTGCGTGATGGGAAGTCTTACCTCTAGAGTGTACGATTTGGATCCCTATGTCTTCGCAGCGTTTCGACACGCGGAAGGAGCAGTCTAGCTCCCAAGCGGTGCTGCGTACGTCGTTCGATGTGAAGGCCAGATCGTAGCAGTTTCGCTGCAGGAGTGGTCTGCTTATCCTCGCTCGTCGAATGGTAGCTTTCTGGCGGAGCGCCTCGACGACTGATTGAACAGGTTCGCTTGCAAGTGTTCTCACGGTGGATGTGCCACGTGAGTCCTTCTCGCATTCTATGGAAGTGATGTCTTGGAGATCAGACTTCCAGGCGTGCACGACATTCTCGATCGTTTGCAGGTGGATCTCGCGGGGCAGTGAGAGTGATCCACTCCAGCCTTGCTTGTGGCGAAGGTCGTCGCACAAGTCTTCTTCGGTGATCCAGCCCCAAACAATGTGCTTGGATGTCTTGGGGTCGAAGAAGGAGTTTGCAGCGTACAAGCATCCGTGGTCGAGATGACCTCCGAAGCCGTACTGCATCAGTACTGGGCTTTTCGCTGAGGATTTGGGTGCGGGGTTTGATCGAAGAGATCCTGACATCCAAAGTTGTCCTCGGATTGGTCTGGTTGGGCCCGCTGGCTCTTGGGGAGTGTTGTCAACATTCGCATCCGCAGGCAAACAACCCTCGGTACCCATGACGAGAAAGTCGCGGGTGACCGACGGATTTGAGATGTCTGTTAGACTCAAGAAGTTGGTGACCTCCCAGTTCTTCCCCAAATCGCCGGACCACCTGGAAGGGCGCAGGTTGAGACCGAAGTTGACAAGTGGACCAACATATCTCCACTTGGACACATCGTTCGCGTCGATGGCGTAAAGAAATGTGGTGGGGGTCACATCGCGAATGCCACCGGAGATGATACCAAAGAGAGTGTTGTTGGCTTCGAGGCCAAGGGCGGCAGCCATCGATGGCCAGGCACTGACAAAGGGGTCTCGCCATCCGGTCACATCGAGATCTTCTGGCTCGCTTGGAAGGATAGGGTTGCCAGCGTACTTGTGCCACATCTTTCCGTCATCAAAGGATTTTGCCATGCTCAAGGATTCGCTTCCCTTAACATGGGGAAGGGTGTGGTGGATGGGGAGAGAACCGATGGAGGTGTAAATGTATGTCAGAGCTTTGTCGCGGCTGGGCACTTTGCAGCCTGTGAAGACACCCTTGCCATCGTATGGTGTATCTGGGGCAAGAGTGGGATCATGCTGAAGATTCCAGGAGACCAAGTCTGAGGACGTGGCCGAACGCCACGCAATATCGCCCCAGTCCGCGTTGTTAGGATCTAAGCTAGACTGGTATGAGATGTGATAGAGACCAGTCTTTGGGTCGAAGTGTGGTGCACATGGATCCTGGTGCTGTCAGTACATGTTTGGGAACTATCTCGCTCTTATCAGCGCTTACATTCATCCATCCTGAAGGAGCTTGGAAGTGGTAAGAGGGTCGCCAACGGTTGAAGGCTGACTTCGCAGAGGATTTTGCCTCAATCTCTACAGACGAAGAAGGCTGTGTGATGTCTGTCGATTGCGATGAGTTGCTGGGGCTTCGGGACATGTCCCTCGAGCTGGATTCACTCATGTTGATGGCTGGCGCTGTCCGCGGAGGAAACGAGTGTAGGTACGAGCAAGTCTGGTATGTGTGTTGGATGGCTAATGGCTTGTAATCCAGAACTTGACAGACATGTCTTTTCTATATCTCGGTCATTAGTGCCGTGACCGTAATCTGACCGAGTCTAGTCGCGCCGCTCGAAAGAGTCCATAGTAACACCGATGCATTGCTAGCGTTCAAGATTGTCCGAATCGGCCCATCTATGCCCATGGGGTTCCCGTGGGGTCATGAAATCGTCAATCTGGGCCTAACGGCTTTGGCGTTAGATTGCCATTCTGAAAGCCAACCTGATAGGCTCTGCAATCTTTGAGTTCACGGTACATCTATGAATGGGGATACCTTCTGTTTCCAGCTGATATGCCGACAAAGTATCGCAGTCGCACGCGGCATCGCAAACCACCACATCGCACTCCGGAGAGGAGAGACCTTGTCTGAAGACACGATGCGATGCGATATATCTTCAGGTCTCCGCCGCCATGTGGTTTCATCTCCACAACACCAAATCAATCAAAGGCATTCGACTCCAGCATCAACACCTTCGGTCCATACCACGGACTACTCTTCTGCCTTTGAAGCTTCGCGCTCATCGCCATGACTTCCAATAACAACAAGCAGTCCTTCGAGGTCGAGATGTCCTCGGTCGACAAACATGACATCGTCCATCTCGAGACCACCTCGATGGACTCCAAGACCAGAGAGGAGGTTCGCCAAGTCACCAACCTAACCGCCAAAGAGCAATATGCCAAACTTGGAGCAGCCATCAAGGCGGACAAGCGCTTCGTCTGGTGGACACTCTACGTTATGCTCTTGGTCTTCAGCTGGGGCTACGATGCCGGTCTCTCTGGTGTCGCCATTGCCTTCCCTGAATTCAGAGAATACTATGGCAACTACTACGCCGATGGCAGCCAATGGGTCATTCCCGCTCTTTGGCAATCACTCTGGAACGCTGCTTCGACCATTGGACAGGTCTTTGGCGGCTACGCAGCTGGCCAGTTCGCCGATGTCACTGGACGCAAGCCTCTGCTCTACACTGCCGTGGCCTTGTCCCTCGCTTCATCCTTTGCTCTGGTCTTCGCACCCAACCTCCCGGTTCTCTTCGTCAGCAAGCTTCTCTTAGGCCTGTCCGTTGGTCTCTCTACCGCCACGCCTCCGTTATACGTGACGGAGAACGCACCGGCCAACCTCCGCAGCACTGCGTCTTCGTTGACCAACATCATCATCGTCTTCGGATTCTTCGCCTCTTCCATGACTGGCTTTGGAGCTTCCAAGATCCACGGCGAATGGTCCTTCAGATTGGCGTTCTGCATGACATTTGCCATGCCTACCATCTTCCTCGCTGGCCTGCCTTTCTTCCCGGAATCCCCGGTCTGGTACATGAAAAAAGGACGTGAGGCCGACACACGCAAGGCTATCATCAAGCTCTTCGGTGCTAACACTGACGTCGATGAGCGCATCAACATCATCACTACCGAATTGAAGCAAGCCGAGGCCGAGGAGAACGGAAAAAGTCAGACCAGCTGGAGCGCCATCTTCTCAAAGGAAAACCGAACCAGGACCTTTGTTTCGGTACTAGGACTACAAAGCCAGAACTTTAGCGGTGGTTATTTCGCTAACACATATCAAACGTACTACTTTGAACTTATTGGACAAAAGGACCCGTTTGCCCTCACCGCGGTATCGTCGACCCTTCAACTTCTGGCCAATTTCGTTGCAGTGCTACTAGCAGACGTTGTCCCTCGACGAAAGGGTGTGATTGGCGGCGGCACAATTCTGATGTTCTGGTCTGTCATTATTGCTGGAACATCGATGGCGGGCACCGACAACATCGCTGCCAACACTGCCCTGCTCGCTTTTATGATCACTTGGTCGATGCTGTACACCGGAACCATCGGATGTTACGGATGGGCAGTAGCGCAGGAAACCGCTTCGCAAGCTACGAGACCCAAGACGATCTCATTTACGCTCATCTGCCAGCAGCTGACTGCTCTGATGCTGTCGTCTGTCTTCCCTTACTTCATCAACCCCGACCAGCTCAATTGGGGTGGCAAAATCATGTTTTTGTTCGTTGGTGCAGAGCTGTTCATTATCACAGCTCTTTGGTTCTTCCAACCCGAGACAAAGAACAGGTCTTACGCTGACATCGAGGTTCTCTATGCTGCTGGCATTCCTCCTCGCCAATTCAAGAACTATGCTGTCGTCGATGGTCAGGTGATCGAGAACGAGAACAAGGGTGGATTCCTCAGCCGTTTCTCTAGGAAGGTTTGATCGGATCGATTGGATCAATGGAAATGGTTGAAGGCGTTGTCAGGGACGGATCTGGGATAGCGAATAGATTCGATACATCGTATCTGGTTAATCAACAATTTTGACATGAAACCTTCTCCCATCCGTTTCCCCCCAAAGCATAAGCAAGATGAGATCGTTCCTCATTGACCACGAGCAGAGAGCCGCATTGGCTCAACACATACTCATGTTGGGTGAACACTGGCCTTGACATGTTTTAATGTCTCAAGTCCTAAAGATGGCCATCGACGTGTCACGATCAAGCATGCCATGGAAACCAGGAGTCTGTCTGTCAGTACCCAAGTAATAAATGTATGAGAGATCACAAGTCAATTTCAATGCCAATTTATCAATTGTTTCTTACAGGAGGGAACCCGACGTCTCCAAATGCGATGCCATGATGATGCTGAACGTTTCCAGAATCCAATGTGATTTTCCCATGAGTTGAAGTCTCTGACAGCCTTCACTGAAGGCTTTCCGGGACTTTTCACGTTCCCAGAGGCCTGAAGAGTCACAGCGATACAGAGCAACCCTCACGATGTTCAGACGTGCAGCGCTAACTAGACAATGTTGAAGTCACCGACAGCATTCATTTAAAGCTGCACGAGAGACTCTCCAACCCTTGCAGAGGTCTCGAGAGTTACAGCGAAACAAAGCAGCTCTCACAATACTGAAATCACCGACAGCATTCATTGAAGGCTGTAAGAGACTCTTCACGTTTCCAGAGGTCTCAAGAGTTACACCAAAACAGAGCAACCCTGACAATGTCCCGGGTCCGAGTTCGTTAGGTATTTTCTCCATGGAGAGCCCCGCGTGCAAAATCGCGCGGGGCGAAAGTCTCGTGCATTGGGCGATCCCGATACTTTTTCGGTGTATCTGGCCCAAAAGGGAGTGTATCCCCTTCTCCAAAATATCACCGAAAGTCAATCTCCGCGCGCCCACAAACCATCTCCATCCCCAAGAGTCACCTGCGTACCGCGGGGTTCTAACTCCCTGGGGCAAAGATGGTGGGGTTGTTCTCCCATGTGTGAGCGAGAGCATCGCCGAAGATATGGCCGTAGGTCTCAGCTACGACATGTCGAGAGTGTATATCAAGATGCTCTTGGACGAGTGTGAGTAGAGGTCTTTGGCATCCTCAAATCCCACGTACCCTCAGCACTCTGCATTTCTGAGCCTTTTCATTCGCTTCTTGCTTTCCCATACAGTCATCTTCATCTTCCATGTCTCCTCACGCCACAATGGCCGTCGCCCCAGAGAAAGCATGGTGGAAAGAAGCCATAGTCTACCAAATCTACCCAGCCAGTTTCAAAGACAGCAACGGCGATGGCCTGGGAGATGTCCCCGGCATCATCAGCAAAATCCCCTACATCAAATCCCTCGGAGTCAACACGATCTGGCTCTCGCCCATTTTCAAATCCCCCCAACACGACATGGGCTACGACATTTCCGACTACCGCTCAATACACGCGCCGTACGGTAGTGTTGAGGACGTCCAGACGCTCATCGACCAGTTGCACAGCAACCAAATGCGGCTGCTGATGGATCTTGTCGTGAACCACACTAGTGATGAGCACGATTGGTTCAAAGAATCGCGAAGCTCGAAAGACAACGCGAAGCGAGACTGGTATTTCTGGCGTGATCCGAAGTACGATTCAAATGGCAACAGGAAAGAACCGAACAATTGGAAATCCATTTTCGGGGGCAGCGCCTGGCACTTCGACGAGCTCACTGGGCAGTACTATCTTGCACTGTTCCTCCCATCTCAGCCCGACCTGAACTGGTCGAATGAAGACATGCGTAAAGCGTCTTACGACGATATCAGGTTCTGGCTGGACCGTGGCGTTGACGGATTCCGCATCGACAGCATGAACCTCATGTCCAAGCACCCAGACCTCCCCGACGGCAAAGTGGTCGACGACGAACCATACCAATCCGGAGCCGAGTTCTTCGCATCCGGTCCGAAGATGCACGATTACATCCGTGAGATGCGCGCCATCTTTGACGAGTACGATGCCATGACGGTGGGCGAGCTTGGATTCACCAAAGACGAGCAATCCGTCAGCGAGTACGTAGCGAACGATCGACATGAGCTGAACATGGTGTTCACGGGCGACATTGTGGACATGGACTTTGGTCTCGATGGCAAATATGGTCGAGACGACTTCCACCCTCGCAAGATCCGCAACATCACCAACATGTGGCAGAGAGTGATGCCGAAAGTCAACGGCTGGAACTCCGTCTACCTCGACAACCACGACAGCGGCCGGTCGCTCAGCAGGTACGCCTCAGACGCTCCCGAGCACCGATCCACAGCGGCCAAGATGCTCGCCACCTACCTGCTCACACTGAGCGGGACTCCCTTCCTGCTCGCCGGGCAAGAAATCGGCATGGCCAACCTCGGCAAAGAGTACGG
>MSJI02000432.1:0-45896 GCA_001931905.2 Cladosporium sp. IMV 00045 | reverse complement strand
CGCATTAAGAAATCGCCCATTGTGGTGTATTGATAGGCCTCAGGTGCGCTGCGCTCTTCCTCGGTGACCTTTCGGGGATCGCTCTTCCGGTAACGCTCATACTCCGACTTTGACATTGTGAGCAGCTTCTCCATGGATTTACCAAGCATCATGAGAATGTTGCCACTGTCGTGTCCCTTGTCCGCATCGATGGCATACGTGCCATTCTTCCAACGTAGGAATATGGCAGCGGGAGCGCGGTTGATCCTTGTGAAGGTGGACAATTCTTCGGGGAATTGGCGAGAGAGCATGCCGAGGTTGAGGTCTCTCCATCCTGACAATAGATAATGGAAGTGGCTCAAAGTACCGGTCATGCTGGACGTTGACCCCACATATTTCTTTCCGTGTGCTTTCGCCAGTTCTGAAAGAGTCTTATCTTTTGAAGAAGTCTTATATTCCGCCAAAGCATTGAAGTCAAATTCTTCCACAGGCATGATGTGTTCCATGTACGGGTCGAAATTGTAGACTCGAGAATGACGGTCTTGGAGAGGTGTGACGCCGGGTGTGAATAGGACTCTGTCCAAACCGAATGATAATGGTGGAACCGATGGTTGTGGAATATCAAGCGCTTTGATCTCTAGTGCGTTTGCCTCAATCGTTGGTAGACCAGGATCGTCTGCATCGGCATGTTCTTCGTGCGGTCCGGGCTCACTTTTTATGGCGTCTGTTAGCTGTCGTCCTTTCATGACCTCGCCTAGAGGTCGGCCATCATTTTTAGGCGTTTCGATTGAGTCAGCGGGTATGACTGGCTGCGCTCCAGGCGCTTCAGATGCTCTCTTCGAGGCACGCTTCTTCGAAACACGTGTTTCTGTTTCCCTCTTGCGCTTATCTCGGAGGGCATCCCGCTTCTGTTCGGCTTGTAATTGCCTGCGTGAGAGACCTCTTTTTGAAGATGTATCAACCGTGTGCTTTGAGATTGATGATGCCACTTGCTTTTGAATTTGTGGTGCACCATGTACATGCTTTGAGATTGATGGACCCCCCAAGTCTGATCGACTATCTGGCGTTCCCGCGCTTACGACATCAATCGTTCGCGCAGCTTGTTGCCCTTCTTTTGGATCTGCGACCTTCTTTTCAGAGCCAAAAAGCATGTTTCTGAGCTTCTTGAATCCCATATGCCCACGGAACGAGCCAGACTCCGGTTGTGATTCTTGTTTGCTCTCTAATGTTTGTGTGTTCTCGGATTCTGCGTCGGTAGCCTTCGGATTTTGAGCGGCCTCCAATTCGCCAGGAGAATCGGCAAATCCAGTATTAGCGCCGTTTGCTGTAACTCCCCATGGCCTCACGGAGGATGCTGTGGACGGAGGCTCGGGGAGCGGTGACACCTTGTCCGCTTGTCGTAAAGTATCGAACGATGCTTTGAACGAGTCCGCAGGGTCAGGCACAGTTGTAGGGCCTCCCCACTTCGGCCTCTCTCTGACCAAGCGAGACTTCCCAATAATGCTCAAATCCCCTCCGGCAGCCGACTCTGGGCCCTTTGTTGTGGAGGAAATCACGCCTTGGCTCACTCTAACATCGTCTACAGCTGCGGTCGGACTTGTGTCACTGTCTCTTTGGAAAGACACGGGAGTGTGTTCGATGTGTTCTCGCATGAGTTCCGGTCCACCAAGGCTTGTTTCGATCGAAGAGCTTTGCGACTCATCACCGCCGGATACCGCATTACTTTGTCCAGTTGACTTCGCATTTCCATCTCTTTGCTCAATCAGCGCTGCGATCACTGAATCATAGTCTTGTCGGGTGTCATTTGGTGCTGCACAATTAGGATGCTTTTCCAACGTTGTTGCAATATCATCAACTCTTCGGTCGAGCGTGTCGGGGTCGACGCCGTACTGAGCTCGTTCGTTTTCTGTTGCTCCAAGAAGCAGGCTCTTTAGACCCGCACGGGTATCGTGGTTCGCGTCTAGTTGTGACCGTCCCGCGCTACGATCAATCAGGTCGTTGAAGTTAGCAAGCCGGTCGTCATCTTCAACCTTCTGGAACACACGCGCCACATGGAAGTGTCGCCGACAAGACAGGCACGCATGACCTGACAGATTGAGTGGCGCGCGACCAATATGTCGGTACATTTGGCGCCAGAAGGGGGGAAACGAGAGGATGAGAGGCCGCAAGTCACCCTCGTCTGTGGCGTCCTGAAGAATGAAAGAAAAAGGCACCCCGTTGCCTTTCTTTGGTGACGTTTAGGACTTTTGCGCGCGCTAATCTATGGCGAGAATCTTATTTAGGAGGTAGGAGCTTTTTGGTCGCTTAGATCCGCCCTCCGCTAGCTGCGATGCGGAGGTGGGAGCACGCGCATGTTACGTCGTCTCCCATCAGTTGTCCCTCTCTCCAGCTGGGAGAAGCTCTCCTGCACAACAGTGCTTATATGTAGGTTGCTTGACGACCGGCACTTTCTTACAACGACACCCTGACTTGTCGCTTGGCATTGCTCGCCAAACAACAAGACTTCGGCATCGACACTGGGATGTGAAGTCGACCGCGATCATTATACACAAACCATCTTGCGACCGCAGGCAACCATGGACATCTTCCAAACGGTCTCTGGCTACATCACCAAGATGGTGTCGGCTGGGGATGCCGCCCAATCTCAAGCAGCTGCGAAAATGAAGGTCCTCTTGCTTGACAACGAGACTGTATGTAGCCTGATGTTCGAGTCCTTGCGATACACATCTAACCCAGCGCAGGTCCCCATTGTCTCGTCGGCAACCACCCAGTCTGCCCTACTCAACCACAACGTGTACCTCACCGACCGCCTTGACAATCAAGAGAGGGAAAAGATGCGGCACCTGAGATGCTTGGCTTTCCTCCGACCGTCCTCCGACAGCATACAATTCCTCATTGATGAGCTCAGGGAGCCAAAATACGGAGAATACCACATCTGTATGTTTGCAAACATGCCGAATGAAGCATCTTGTTACAGGCGGGCTTTCTGACTGACACAGACTTCAGCAACATCGTCAAGAAAAGCGCTCTTGAACGGCTAGCGGAAGCGGACGATCATGAAGTCGTCAAAGGCGTCATGGAATATTTCGCCGATTTTCTGGTCATCAATCCCGATCTATGCTCAATACGGCTTCCCGCTCGACTCTTCTCATCGTCGCCAGAGCTTTGGAACCAGGACAGCCTCTCGCGCACCACAGAAGGCGTGATTGCGCTCTTGCTTTCGCTCAAAAAGAAGCCGCTCATTCGGTATGAGAAAAACAGCCTGCTATGCAAGAAACTGGCGACAGAAGTGCGTTACAGCATGACGCAGGAGGAGCAGCTTTTCGACTTCCGCAAGACAGACACACCTCCAATCTTGCTTATTCTGGACCGGAGAGAGGATCCTATCACTCCTCTATTGACGCAATGGACGTATCAAGCCATGGTGCATGAGCTTCTCGGTATCGACAATGGCAGAGTGAATCTGAGTGATGTCCCTGATATCAGGCCTGAATTCAAGGTTTGTCTTCTCTTTCCTGTATTCATGTTCCCTACTAACGTCATTTCAGGATATTGTCATCAGCCAGGACCAAGACCCTTTCTTCTCGAAGAACATGTATCTCAATTTCGGCGACCTTGGTCAAAATGCAAAGGACTACGTGGAGCAGTTTGCCTCCAAACAAGCATCTGGCCAAAAGCTGGAGAGCATCGAAGACATGAAACGTTTCGTTGAAGAGTTCCCAGAATTCCGTCGCTTGTCGGGAAACGTTACCAAGCACGTTACCCTGGTTGGCGAACTATCTCGCCGCGTCGGCACAGACAACTTGCTTGACGTCTCTGAGCTCGAACAGAGTCTGGCTTGCAACGATAATCATTCGCAAGACGTCAAGACACTTCAAACATTGATCCAAAACCCTTCAGTACCACCAGACAACAAGCTGCGCCTAGTGGCGATCTACGCCCTGCGCTACCACACGCATTCCTCGAATGCCACGCCCGCTCTCTGCGACCTCTTATCCGTCGCTGCAGGCATACCCAAATACCGCGTGAACCTCATCCCGCGCCTTCTCGCCTACGCTTCTTCGCTTCAGAACGCTGCAGGAGCCTCAGGTGGCATTCCAGACCTCTTCTCACAGCCCACCGGCCTCTTCGATTCCGCACGGGCTCGTTTCAACCGCGGTCTTCGCGGCGTCGAGAACGTCTACACGCAGCATTCGCCTCTTCTCGAAGCGACGCTACAGGATCTGATCAAAGGCCGCCTCAACGCGTCCACTTATCCATTCGTGGAAGGCGGCGGCCAGACGCGCGATAAGCCACAGGATATCATTGTTTTCATGGTGGGAGGCACGACGTATGAAGAGGCCAAGATGGTGGCGCAGGTGAATGCCAGTAGCCCCGGTGTTAGGGTCGTTCTGGGTGGAACGGGTGTGCTCAATTCGGCGGATTTCTTGGGACAGGTAGAGGAGGCTGCTGAGGCCTGGCCGGAACCGAGGGAGAATACAGCTGCTGGAAGGTTGAGGAGGGAAGTTGGGAGATAGTGTTAGTTTGATGGGCCGATTGGAGTGAGATCGTCGCTTGGTTGGGCATTCAAACAATCGATCAATCATCCATTTTCACAAGCCTGCCATCTACAACCCCGTGAGAAGGACCTCCCCAACTATGTCGACGCAAATTATATGCATGTGTCTGCCGAGTTTCCGTGAACGATGGTGTTGGGGGGATTTGCGTGCTTAACAACGAAAGTTTAACATCCAGCGACGCTCCATATGTTCCACGTATGGAAGTAACAATAACAATACTTCCAAATAAAAGGCTGCAGGGACCTGTGGAGGAATATCATTCTCCGTGTCGGGTCTAACCGCAGAGCCTCAGTCTTGGAGCCCAAGTCTTCCTGATAACAGCACCTCCGGCATCTCCGGCGAATCGCAGAACAGTCTTCCTTATCTCAACAACGAGTTGAGGTAGATATGGACCTCACCTGCTCTTATTTCGACCTCACTTCTTCCTCTAGACACTTTGACTACACTCACATAACTCTCCAGCGACCTCGAGCCATTGCGCAGGCCTAAAATATGCCTATAAGAGACACTCGACCCCGACCCTACGCTTGACTCAGCCATTACGTACAAATTTCGGAAATAAGCTTCGCTCGCAAAGCGGAGGTCAGGAAGAAACGCGGTCACGCCTCGCTGATGGCATTTGGCGGTCATTTCAACGATGATCCATCTCCGGAGGCGACGAGTGCGATCAGCAGCACCGCTGTCGAGGCAAACCCTGCGAGAGATTTTGGTGCCGATAAGATGACAAAACAAAGAGAGCTGTTATACTACTCCTGAACGACCATTACAACTCCTGGACCCAGAGCTCGCTCGTCGAAGTCTTCCTCAAAACGGTAAGTTTCGCCCTTCGCTATAACTGCTCGGCTCGAGCATGCCGAGGAGTTGCGCGAAATCGACGGCAGATCTTGGGGGATCTGTCATGCGTGAGCGCAATCGTGCACACTGCTCCAAGGCGTCATTTCTCCAAATGGTCAAAAAACGGGCGTGTCGCTATAGCGGAGCGTGACTTCTGGAATATTGGCGGCTCTTGCGGCATCGAGACTGCTCTCAAGGTTTGAACGCGCACTCTGTCTCTCTCTCTCCCTCTCTCATTTGCCTCGGAGTTGCGCTCGTCCGCATCACTCCTCTATAAGCAAGCGTTTGTTTCTTTGACCGCGTTTTCTGTTATTTCGGTTTTGTCTGCCACCAAGGAAAACAATCGCCACTCGCCTCTCAAAGACCTACAGCCCGCAACCATGCCGTCAAAGGTCGCCTCGGAACTGCTGGACTTCGACATAGACCGATATGTCAATCCGTTCGTCCCGCGCAACCGCCTGGATCGCCTTCCCACACCCGTCTCGCGATTTCTGGGATATCGAAAAGATACTTTCAGGGAACCGCCCGCCGTCCTGCAATGGTTTTCGGCTTTCGTCGGTGCCTTCGTCGGCATCCTCATCATCGGTGCCATCTTCTCCTTCGCCCCGGGCGTGGCCGACAAGAACCCTCCGGTCATCGTCGCATCACTGGGCGCCAGTGCGATCTTGAACTATAGCTGCATCCGCGTCCCTGTCGCGCAGCCGCGCAACTCGGTCGGTGGACAGACCTTCTCTGCCATCGTCGGCGTCTGCATCGCCAAACTCTTCCAGCTCAATCCGGATTTCGATAGCATCCAATGGATCGCGGGCGCGATGGCTTGCGCCTGCGCGTCGCTGATCATGTGTGTGACGAACACCGTTCACCCGCCCGGAGGTGCGACTGCCGTGCTTGCGGCGACTCAGTCGAACATCATCGCCATGGGATGGTGGTATATCCCTATCGTCCTCCTCGGATCGGTCGTCATGCAGGTCGTAGCATTGCTGTGGAATAACATTCTGCGCCAATACCCGGTATTCTGGTGGTCTCCCACGGAAGTAGGTTCTAAACTGCCTGGCGGCAAAACTGAGGCAGCGGACGATGCGGATGTTGAGAAGAAGCCTGGCCGTAAGGCTTCGGATAGCAGGTAAGTGATGCAGGAACTTTCATCGCTAGAGTTTGTGAGCATCTACTAACAAATTCCCACAGCGACAACTCGTTGCAGCACCAGCTCAGCAACGCTTCGACAGCAGCCGGAGTCTCCCAAGATGAGACAAATGATCTGCACGAGCAGGTCTCTGAACGAGATCAGATTACCATCTCGGCGTCTGGCGTTCACATTCCCAGTTACATGCGATTGTCGCCTCAAGAACGGGCGTGGCTGTCTCAATTCCAAGGCCGCATCCGAGGTGGCCAGTAAAGGACGACGGATTGACTGAGCATATGACCGAAGCCTCCAGTTTTCCTACATTTGATACCCCCCATACAACTTAAAAGCGAAGAATTTGTATATAGTTCCGCAAGAAGAATGAACGGTTTAAAATTTGATGTTCGATTCATTATCGTAAACGTATCTGCTTCTATTCTATGCTATTTTTGCTTCACGGTGCTCCAGAACTGGAGTAGCTCTCACCCAGCGAGCTGCTCAGACAGCTTGAGGAGTACCAGTGCTGCTCAGGTACTCCTTACGGTAAGGATTCTGGTCAGTCTCCTCGCCGCGCTGCAGCGGCGTCCACTTGGGGTCCTCCTTGAACAGACGCAGAGCTTTGGTGTACTGTAAACCATCTCAGTCAGCCAATGCCTCAAGAATATCCAGTTGAAGAAACACCAGTCTCCTCAGGCCCCCAAACCAGTACTACCAAGGGGGCAAACTCACATTCTGATCATCCGTCGTAAACCTGTGATAAATCCCCGCGGGCATAATCATCAAATCGCCCTTCTCCAGCCTGATCCTCACCCAATCGTCCTCCCTACCACGGACGTCGAAATATCCACCGCCACCAAGGATGTAGCGAATCTCCTCGTCCTCGTGCAAGTGCTCGTGGAAGAAGTTCTTGACCTTCTCCTCGTACCCCGGCAGCAGCGTGGGCGAGATTTCGATCTCGTCGCGATTCTTGTAGCTGCGCTCCGCCGCGATCTTGTCCACGGATTCCAGGTCGTCCGGGAAGTAGTAGTGGGAGATGCCGAGGGCGGTCAGGTAGGCGGGGTCGACGGGGCGGCCGGAGTCGTGGGGGAGGCGCTGGTCGCCCTGCAGGTGGTGGTGTTAATTGAGGTGGGTTGGGTTGGTTTGAGAGGAGGGGAAGACGGGGGGTTTGGGGTTTTTTTGGGGGCTTCTTACGGGGAGGTTGTCGAACCAGTAGGCTTTCATTTTCGATGTCTGTTGTTCTGTCTTTGTGAGGGGTTTTAGGCGTCGAGAGGTGGGTTGTCGCAAAAGATGAGTGCGCGCGCTGCTGCGGGCGGTTTTGCTGACACAACGAAGATGACGCCATCCTCGACAATTTTGTTTGGCTGAAGACGAGACGACCACCCACGTGTTTGTGAAGATGGAGGATTGGAATAAGATATACACGATATGAAGTTCTTGACCATAGGTATATCAGACGCATGAATATTTGATTTTTCTTTTTCTTTTCTACTACTTTCTAGCGGTCTGATGAAGCCCAAATCAAATCAATGTGCACATAAATATTTATTCGACTTTCTAACATAGATAATAAACTTCTTTTCGCATGCCTCGTTCAAAAAAGACCAAAAACCCAAGTATTGCGGAATCTTCTAGTTCCATCCAGCCGTGTTCTTGAGCACGACCTCCTCATCACCCTTGTTAATCAGTTTACCGACCTTGTAAACCTTCTCGCCGGCCTTCTCGAGCACCTCGGTGGCTTCTTGCACCTTGCTCTCCTCAACGACAATCACCATGCCGAGACCGGTGTTCCAGGTTCTAGCGAACTCGCGCTCGTTGACGCCACCAGCCTTCTTCAACCACTTGAGCACCTCAGGAACAGGCCATGAGCTGCAGTCGACCTCCGCACCGAGGTGCTTGGGCAACATGCGTGGGATGTTGTCCTCGAGACCACCACCGGTGATGTGAGACATTCCGAGGAGCAAGTCCTTCTCGACAGCAGCGAGGAGAGGCTTGACGTAGATCTTGGTGGGGGTGAGCAGAGATGCACCAACAGTCTTGGAAGAGTCCCAGGGTGCGTTGTCGCTGTACGAGAGGCCAGCTCTCTCGACGATCTTGCGCACGAGAGAGTAGCCGTTGGAGTGCGCCCCGTTACTGCCGAGACCGAGCAGAACATTGCCCGCCTTCATAGTGTCGGTGTAGGGCAGGACCTTGCGGCCCTTCTTCAGAGCACCGGTGGCAGCACCAGCGGCATCGAATTCCTTGCCTTGGTACATACCAGGCATCTCAGCAGTCTCGCCACCGACAAGAGCGCAGCCAGCATCGATACATCCGCGCGCAACGCCCTCAACAAAGCGTACTGCGTCCGGGACGGAAAGCTGGGAGCAGGCATAGTAGTCCATGAAGGTCAGGGGTTCAGCGCCCTGGACGACCAGGTCATTTACGTTCATGGCGACGAGATCGATACCGACGGTGCTGAAGTCATCCATCTCGAAAGCAATCTTAAGCTTGGTGCCGACGCCGTCAATGGCCTGGATGAGGGTCGGGGATTCCACGTAGCCGGCAGCAGTGAAGTCAAAAGCACCACCGAAACCGCCAATGTCTGCATCTGCACCAGGGCGGCGGGTGGACTTGACAGCGGCCTTGATACTCTGAACGAGCTCGTTGCCAGAGTCAATAGAAACGCCAGCGTCAGCGTAGGTCATTCCCGCGGGCTTGGCATTGGACTCGTCTGCAATAACGAGGCCATCGTTGGCGGGCTCGAGAAGCTTCCATTCGCAAATGATGTTTTCCTTCTTGAATTGGTTGATCAGGTGGTTGGCAATGCCATCGAAGTTCTCAGTGGCGAGGGCCAGGATTGTAGGGCCGGCTCCTGAAAGGCAGATACCCAGAAGGCCGGGGTGTGACGCAGGAGTGACCGATTGGAGGATCTCAGTGAGGCCGGGGATGAGAGTCTTGCGGTAAGGCTGGTGGACTCTGTCCTGCATACCATCGTAGATCATGTCTGCTTGAGGAGGCGACTGGCCAAGTGCAGTCGTCAAAAGGGCGACACGCTGCAAGTTGTAGATGACATCCTGCTTTTCGTAGGTAGTGGGAAGAACGCCTCTCGCGCTTGCAGTGCTGACCTCAAACTGGGGAATGATCGCAATGCACTTGATTTCCTTGGCCCAAGGGAAACGAATGTGACGGCCAATGTTGTGAGGAGGGACAGGCGGCTTGAGCCCTGTGTCTTCGCCACCCTGGGGTGCGGGAAGGACTTCAGCCAGAGGAATTTCCTTGCGCTTCATATCCTCGGGGTCGAGCTCCTTCAGGTAGCTGCCAACGAAGCCACCATAAAGAGCGGCCGCCACATTGTCGGGGTGTCTCTCAATCATTAAGCAAAAGTCAAGCATACGGTCTTTGCTCAAGTTGAGGTTGCCAACAGCACTACCAAGAGCAACACCAGCGACGACCGCGGCTCCAGAAGATCCAAGACCGCGTCCAAGAGGGATTGGGTTGACAATGTGGACATGTGTGTTTGCAGGGAATGCCCTCTGCTCGTGGCATCTCAAGACGTACAAGGCCGTCTGTGTGATCAGGTTCCTCTCGGGGTCGAGGGAAACATCTTCCTTCCCTTGGCCCTCGTAGGTGATACGGCAGTTGAGGGGAGAATCCTTGGAAGAGGCATCGTTCAGAGTAATCTTCAACTCAAGCCATACTGACAGAGCAAGACCGATGCAGTCGAAGCCAGGACCAATGTTGGCCGACGAACAGGGAACCTTGATGGAAATCATATTGTCGAGCCGATGAGGCGGTGGCCGGAGAGGGTGACAGAATAGTCGTTTGCTCCGGGTCTACACTATTACTGTATCTCGAAGTTGCCTTGGGGGTGTTCAATGCCCTCGCATGGTCCCTCATCGGCCAGTCACAAACCCCACATATCTCAGAAAATATTCCCTGATAAGAGATCTTATCTGACTTCCGGCACGGGCCATCTCCGGGCAAGCATGTGAAAGTCTGTGATAATTCACTCAAGCTCGCATCGCGACTTTCCTTGAACGACCATCATTTGCTGAGAGATCGCAATAAGGGTGCTCGGGTCCCATTCGCAAGGCAAGTATAGTCCACACATTATGACACCAAGCAATGGCCGCATCCGACCCAATAGCTGGGTGTTTCTGCGCCTTGTTTCCGACCAACTGAAAGCAGTTGAGGTCAAACCAAACACGTAGGTCTCGTCCGGCCACAACGCATGATTCCTGCGAAGCCAAGCTGAGAATGGCGCAGGATCATCGAAATCGGCAAGTACGGCTCATTTCCATCAAACCTCCTCCTTGGCCGACCGCTCTACTACACCTATGAAGTGCTCGAGAAGCAAGAAGGCGAACTGTACAGTCGTCTGCGCACTGTACCGCCCAGTGAGCTGAACGCAGATGTTGTGGCCGAGGAAGAGGCACCGGCTGAGAACCTGGGAGAGCCTGAGACTGCCAATGGCGGTGCGGAAGGATTCGATATTGTGGCAGACGACGGCACTGTGGTTATGAAGAACAACCGACTCACCATTGACGACGCATCTCGGCAAGCACTCTCACACGATGAGATCGAGGAATTGAAGAAAAGCTCGGGCGGAAAGGAAGTCATTGAGAAGATCCTCGCCAACCATGCTGGCTTGGCTGAGAAGACTGCGTTCTCAAAGGCGAAATATACTTTGCGAAAGAGCAAGAAGTACCTGAAACAGTTCACCGTCTTGCCGATGGAGCTGGGATTCTTGATCGACTACATCATGGAGAAGGAGCCAAGTCGGACCATGGAAATCAGAGAGGAAACACTGGGATTGGCAATGGCATGGAGCAATGCGCACTTCAGCAAGCCGGTTGGTGACGACAACGATTTGGGTGTAACAGGCCTGGGCGGGAGATGGCTAGTGATCGACGACACAGGTGGTCTGGTTACGGCAGCTGTGGCAGAGAGGATGAACCTCCTCCGCAAAGATGACAATGCGCCTTCAAAGGTCGTGAACACTGAGACGCCTGCGGAAGGCAACCCTTCAGAATCCGCCGACCAGCCCATGGAGAATGGACATCCTGAAGGCAAGCCTCACACTCCGATCACCCATCACGATTTCCCTATCCCTGCTTCGTCAAATACCATCACCATCCTTCACGCGGCAGTTCAAGCCAACATCAGCCTGCTCAAATACTTCGACTACGATGGCAATAACCCGGATCCGGATCACCCACTACACGAACATCTCAAGACCCTCTCCTGGCTTCAACTTCTCCACCCGGAGGAGGACCCAACATACAGCGAGCCCGAGCATGCCGATCATGAGACCATTCAGACCTGGAAGAGCGGCAAGCGAGGCACTTACTACAAGAAGCGCAGACGCTGGGAGCGCTGCAAGAACATTGTCGATGAGACACGCGCTGGCGGCTTCGACGGTCTTGTCGTTGCTTCGCACATGGACCCTTCTACCATCTTCCCGCATGTCGTGCCTCTCATCCGAGGCGGTGGGCATATCGTCGTCTACTCACCCACGGTTGAGCCGCTGGTGAAGCTTTCAGACTGGTATTCCAAGGACCGTCGCACGGCATACCTGAACATCCTGTCGAAGGGAGAAGTGCCGGACAAGGATGATTTCCCTATGGACCCGCGTCTTCTTCTGGCGCCGACGCTGCAGACGAGTCGCATTCGTGAGTGGCAGGTCCTGCCCGGTCGCACGCATCCTCTCATGACTAGCAAGGGTGGCAGTGAGGGTTTTGTTTTCACAGCTAGGAGGGTCATCCCACTTGAGGGTGGTGTTGAGGCTAGGGGTAACCATAGCAAGAAGAGGAAGGTTGAGGAGGGTACTGAGAGTTCGGCTGGTACGCCAGCCTAAGTGTGAAAATCGTTCTATGAGGACATTATGTATCCAATAAAAAATGTCCAGATTTGAATTTCTTTTGACTTTCTACCACTCTCAGACAAAACACTTCTGAGTGAGCAAGCTTGTAAGCCACGCGGTCTAGGGTTAGGGTTGGTGTTCGTCGAAAGGCCCATCAACACTTCCTGTAACGTAATCAGGGTCTTCGGAGAAATCTGTTTGGTTATTTTCATCGTTGAACAAATGCTCGTCAGAAAAGCAACGCTGATACCCGTTACTATGAGCGTTCGCATTGCTCGGGCGCGACTCTGAACAAAAGAGCATCGAGAGTCCGGATTGGCCCACTCTCACAACTTCGCCATGTTCGCACATTACTATATTTCCACATACATTGGGAATGTGAATATTTTCCCAGAAATTGGAAGAAAATGCACTGTATGATTGACAGTATTGTTTATCTTATCTACTATTGACCGAGACCGTCCATAGATGTACCTCTGTTCTAATTTTGTAGCATTGGTTCAGGTTCTCCATTTTTCTGATCTTAAAATTTTGGCAATATTTGCGGCATTTATATTTGTCAAAGCTATTGATGATATCACGAATCCAATCAAATTGGACCTGTGGCGCAGTGGTAGCGCGTGTGATTCCAGTGATATCGGGATATCCACAAGGTCATCCGTTCAAATCGGGTCAGGTTCATTTCTTTTTTTGCTTTTGTGCTTCATGCATACTGGTTGTTAAGCCGCGGAGTTGTTCTCTGACAGGCTCTGGAGAAGTGGCTGACCGATGTGATTGTTCAACGTGATTTTCCATGATGCTCGTATCCACTCACCTCTCTGGAAGCCAACACGATTAATTCAAGGCCAGATCCCTTAGATCTCTGGTCGATTAGAAAGAAAGATGTAGATCGTTTCGGCGGTGAAGCAACATTGATAGTTAAGAAGCCAAAACCGGTACGAGAATAGGGCCTGATGTGGAAACATCGAGCCAAGAAAGCGATGCTTCTTTCACGCTGATATAGACGATGCGAAGTACACGAAGAAGTCGGAGGGCCAAGCAGAGCCTGTTAGTCAAAGGTGCCCTTTAAAGTACAGTATTGATACAATTATACAGCTATGAGCCATGTGAGACATACACAGCAAGAGTGTGTCTGTTGTCGTCACTCGATGGCGGATCTATCGCCGCGAGCCTTCCAGAAAACAGAATTATCTTGAAATATCACACCAGATCATGTGCTGTGATGTGTCATGCACATTCCGCACCGCGTGTTGGCCTGAAATCAGAGAGCCAATGGCATCTGGCTGCTATGCCATTTGCACGGCGTGTTTTGCTCAAGGCCTAGGGTACGAATGTTGTAGCCTTCGGGTAGATTAGATTCTGCGCAGAAAACGAGGATGGACGCCGCCGGCTAGACTCTGGCCAGATGAAAAGACCCTTAGATCCGTTGAGAAGAGACCGCAAGACAATGAACCCTCTTTCCAAACTGAGGCTGGTATATCTCAGGCAATGAGGGGCACTATTCTGATGCTTTGATGCCATGATCCTGAGCCGAAAGGCAAGGGTGTGGTCCAGAAAGCTTGATAGAGATCCAGTAGAACACAAAGACCATTTCAGCCTCTTATATCCTGACGCCCTTGCTTCTCAGAAGGTTGACCATAGCACCAGCTTGGAAACCAGCCCATTGCAAAGTACCACCAACTGCACCGCCCATGATCCTCACCTCCTCCAATCGCCTGTCAAGGAAAGCCTCTGTGTCTTTGAAATCGGTGCTCTGATCTTGCGTCTGGTACATCTCTGTCGTAGCGTACACGCTTGACAATGAAGCTCGCTTGGTGTACCAGGATGAATCGACGGCCTTGTCGCCAGCCAGGAACCAGATCTCATCACTGAGCTTCGCAAGCTCACGAAGAGAGGCAGGGATGTTCTCCGCCAGAGACATGTGTCCTAACGCCCCAGTCCAATGCGGTACAACACCCGCTTCACCGTTTGCGCGCAGGCGCTCCATGACCAATGATCTGACTTTACGCCCAACACCCATATTCTCATCCAGAAACTGAACACGGTTGCCGAGCGCAAGGCGCTGTGTGACGAGATAGTAGAGAACCAGATCGAATGCACCTTTGCGGAAGAGGTTTGTGCTGATGTTCAGGTAGCCAGTGTCTTTTGCGCCGAGGGTGAGAGCTTCTTGACTGAAGCCATGTTTAGGCACATGGGTCAAGGCAGTGGACAAGATATTAGATTCGATTTCGGGATAGGCAGGTGGAGGGTTATGCTCGTAGGAGTGATAGAGGGCTCGCGTGGGTTGTTGAACAAGGAGAGGGCGGAGAGTCGCAGGGGTGCGGAGAAGAGTTCGTTGGAGCGACATGATTGCAGGCTACGTGCGAAGCCGTACGTATGGATGGCAATAATGAAAGTAAGAGAAAGTAAATATCTCGCTGACCAAAGCAATATCACATGTATTCGAGACGACTTCTTGCTAGAGACCCGGAGATTGCTCGGACTCCCGGTGCTGTAGGCCGAGAGTTGACTTCACTTCGTCGCCTGGCTTCACTTTGTCTAACTTCACTTCCAGCATCGATGCTTCCATATCATCGAAGCGACTTTCCTATTATGATTATTAAGACAGATGACATGTCCATGGCTCAATGTGACACTATTGGTGACGTTCTTTCGTTGATCGAAATCCGTCAATCAATGCATACTATGGACTGTCATGCGTCCTTTCAAACGGACAAAGAAGGAGGGCATATCGATCCAGACAACAATAAATCAGGCAAACAGAGCTAAGTATCTTGCGTGCAGAATCATTGCTGCTCTTGCATCAAAATTGTAACTACTTTCACATATATTCTTTGCTACCGTTTCTCAGTCCCACTTCGCGAACGTTCATATATACGACATTTCCAGGTTGCCGAATGAGACACAGAATAGGTGATGTTCTGCAACGAAGAACCAAAAACATTTGGGCCGTTCATTCATGTATTCTGTGAACAGCGATTGCGTACTATGACTGGCCAGCCATGGCTGATTCGCTCAATCTGCGGCGAGCAAATATAAACCTGTCGCTCAACAGTTACTGATACAATCGTGCTCTTGAGGACATCGACCAAAGAACCACGGGTCCATGAAAGATGTAGAGGTCTTTCATACCAAGTAGCATTTGCCGGATTGCAAAGTCTCCTGTGTTGAGGTGAAACCGAGAGGCGATAGATGCGCCCCTTCACTTTCCCCTGCAAACTTCACTTCCGTTGTATGGGAGCCTTGGGAACTGACGTATGACGACTTCTGGACGTTGCGGTTCGCATCCTACTAAGCTACTTCCAGGCTCGCAACATGTAAACCCACAACTCACGAACTGGCTTACAGTTCGACCTCCCGCATCGCATCCCCTTTACCAAAGCTGATTAACCGGCGCCGCAAGACTTCTCTGACCGAACCAAAATCCTCGTATCGACGTTTATCGACGTTTATCGACAACTCGCTAGGCTCTTCCTCGTTGCAGTTTGGCAGCAGTGAAGTTGAGGAGATCGCACAGAAGTTATTCCAGTAACTTTCCGTGGTGAAGTGAACGCAGGAAGAAGTGAAAGCAAGTCGTGTCGCACACTGCCAGCCGAGCAGTCTTGTCTTTCTTCTTGAAAGCCTTGAAAGCTTTCCTCTCCTACTTGCAAAAGCAAACCTACACCCCACTGGTATTTCGAGTCAAACAAACTTCGACATACCGCCGCCATCACCAAACCTCTTACATCCTTACAACACCTCCAGCGCCCTACTGCCACTTACAATCAACTCGCTCTAAAGCAAAACATACACCAACCAAACTCGACAGCCACTCGAGCTGCGGTATCCTTCTACCTCAATACCTCTCGCAACGTCTTTCCTCTCACCCGCTTCAACAACCCACGCAACAATCCTCCCACATCTACCGAAGTCCACATCCATCACGTCCGAAAACCGCAGAACAACCGGCGGCAAGGGCCTCAAGGAGTTTGACTCCATGTTCAAGAATGCCACGAAGGCAACGCCTCAGCATAAGACTGCCGTCTCTTTGGACGAACCCAAAGAGCCTATCTCTGCTGCCGATGGTACCACCGCAGACAAGGCCGTCTCTGTGGCATCTGCCGCCGACGACAGCGAGCCTGACGCGGACGCAGAGCAGTCTGACGAGGCTGATAATAGTGATGGAGACAACCACGACATGTTCGAGAATGGAGTCGAGTCTGAACAGTCTGAAGATGAAGAGGCAGTCGAAGAAGCCAGCAGCGATGCTCACACCAAGTATACGAATCGAAGCTATACCCCAGAGCCTGAGAGCGTGTGCAATGACTCGGACGACGACATGTTCGAGGCCATCTACCAACCGATGACTGCCAGGAAAAGATTCATCTTGAAGTGCGAGCTTGAGTTGATGGACGACCAGCAGTACGAAGAGGCATTCCACATCCTCATGAACCTCTGCCCCGACGAACTCGAAGAACCGCGCATCCCTGTCCCTCATGAGACTGCCCGCGCCCTGCTCGGACTCTGCGCCTCGATCGAGAGCGCTCGCGATCATCCCGATGCTGTGGAGGAATCGCCGCAGCAACCATCGGTGACATTCATGGAGAAAGAAGACATCGTTCGTCACTTCTATGACTTCACCCCTTGGATACAGGATCGCTTCGTCGAGATGGTGTCGTTGCACCTTCGTCTGGACTCTGAATATGTTGATGCCCGTCGATTTCCTGATGTTTTGCTTAGGCTACTGCTCAGGCATGTTCGCCTCCGCGTTGGGTTCCATGAAAAGGCCTATAAAAGGTCTACCAGAGGAACGATTAGCAGCGAGGAATGTAAGGCTACGGATCCTTCTGTGATGACAGCTGCTGCTTCAGCTGCTACTGCTACTCCCCGTGCCTCTGGACAGCCAGATGGCAAAAAGAAGCTGGCGTCCAACAAGAGAAAGCGCGACGAAGTCGAACCAGAGGAGCAAGACGACAATCCTCCGTCGAAGAAGCGCGCAAACGTGGTCACGGTCACTGAGATGACCACCGACAATGAGAGTGACGGTACTGAGAACTGTATCACGTCTGAGGCAGTCAAGAAGGCGAAAGCGCAAGCAAGCAGTGACCCCAAGACTGCTCCAGCCGCCAACTCCAAGAAGGCTACCAAAGCCCAGTCTTCAAAGAAGCGCTCTCGTGACGCCGCTTCCGAGGATGAGTTTGACGATACGGATTCCGATCATGCCCGCAAGAGGGTGAAGAAGACTGCCGCTCCAGCAACTGCAGCGCAGGACAAGTCGACGACAGCAGCTCCCACCAGCGCTGTCAAGAAGACGGCTCAGACTCCGAGAAAGCGAGCCCGTAAAGCGGCTGATGACGATGACGTTGCGGAGGCAGAGCAAGCTCCAGCGCCCAAGAGAGCGAAGAAGAGTACCGCTGCATCTACCCGCAACAGCACACCAACAGCAAATTCAGCGAAACCTACCAAGAAGCCCAGCAAGCGCCAGCAGAATGCCTCTGTGGCTGCTAACGAGGACGAGGACTTTGTTGAAGAGGAGAAGGCGCCGGCCAAGCCACCCAAGAAGGCAGCCGCTCGCAAGACCACGAACGCAGCTACAACTACCACTAAGCGTGCTCCGAAGCGTGCCACGAAGTCCGCGACCGCTCAGAAGAAGGACACTGCCGACTCTGCTGCCGCTGCCGACCAAGGCGACAACGAGAGGACGATCGAAACCTCAAACAACGAGGCAGCCTTCGGCGCCGATTTCGCAAACACCGACGATGAGTTCATCGGCAAGAACTGAGATTGAGTGGCGTGACGGTTGTGGCGGAGGGAGGAAGGGAGGATCGGGATCAATGATGGGAGGGTTGACAATGCTTGTCGAAGCTGCGAGTACCACAACAACGCGCATCGACAATGATTTGAAGGATGGGATCAGGGATGGGGTTTGGATGGGGTTTCGATAGGTTGCGGCAATGATGGCAAGGGTGGACTCTGAAGGACGGACTTTAAAGGGTGGATGTCGAATTGAAGGACGGAACTGAAGGTCAAAACTACACGGAAGGAATTGGATGATGGATGTTAATGGATGGATACTGAAGGTTGGATGAAACTTGAACGCTCAAAGCCGCTGGTCTGTGAAATACAGACGCGCTCGAGGTCAATAGGAATCGAAGTATCGCGAGGAAACACATTGGTTCATTGACTCTTTACAAACGCAGCTTGTGTCAATTATCAGCCGCTTTCTAACGAGTACAATACAGCTTCATACCTACATGTATGTTTGAGATCTTGCAAGTGAAACGTTTACAACGATGCAATGATCTCGATGCTACAAACAAAAAGAAGTGGATAGAGGCTCGCTGCCGCGTCTTGATGTTTACATTGCATGACCTCCAATTTTCTCTTTGTTCTTATTATTCCATGTGATCTCACAATCAAGTCCCCGATCTTCCCATTGACATCACTCCACAAACGCGCCTTCCCCAAGCTGCGCGTTCTCCGCGTTTCAACTTCCACATAAATTATTCCCAAAAGATCAAACCCACCTCACAACCCAAACCACAACACCTCATCACCCACCACAAACATGAGCTACGCCTCAACCCCCGATCCTCACTTCAACCGACGCTCGCCCAAACGCAAACGCTCCGAATCCCTTGACCCTCCCTCCGCCTACCACTCCGCCGCCTCAACACCGTACCAAGCGCCCGCCCTCGACGACGCCAACGAGCAATTCGCATTCGCATACGAAGACGACAACGACGACGAAAATGAAGTGCAAACGCCCGAAGTCCCCGAAGAGCTCAGGAGCAGCGCCGAAGGCACACCGTCCGCCGACTCGAACACAAAGCGCAGAAAACTGCTGGCGGAACGACCGCGCAAACTCGACTACGCGCTGCAGTACACGCTGAAAGGCCACAAGCGCGGCGTCGCGGCGGTGAAATTCTCACCGGACGGCAAGCGCCTCGCCAGCTGCTCGGCGGACTGCACGATCAAAATCTGGTCTGCGGCGACGGGCACCCTGCAGCACACGCTCGAAGGTCACCTTGCCGGGATTTCGGCGCTGTCCTGGTCGCCCGACAGTCGCGTGATCGCTTCCGGGTCGGACGACAAGCTCATTCGCATGTGGGATGTGGAGACGGGCAAGGCGCTGCCGGTGCCATTGGCGGGACACCATAACTACGTCTACTCCCTGGCCTTCTCGCCGAAGGGGAATATCCTGGTCTCCGGTTCGTATGATGAAGCGGTTTTTCTATGGGATGTGAGGACTGCGCGGGTCATGCGGTCGCTGCCGGCGCATTCGGATCCGGTTTCGGGTGTGGACTTTGTGCGGGATGGGACTCTATCGGCGAGCTGTAGCAGTGATGGGTTGATCAGAATTTGGGACACAGGAACAGGGCAGTGTCTCAAGACGCTCGTTCACGAAGACAATGCGCCGGTGACGAGCGTCAAGTTTTCGCCCAATGGCCGCTACGTGCTGGCCGCGACGCTGGATAGCAGCTTGCGGCTGTGGAACTATGTGGAGGGCAGGTGTGTGAAGACGTATCAGGGGCACAAGAACGAGAAATTCAGCATTCAGGTCTGCTTTGGCACGTACACCGCTTCTGCTGCGCGGGTGGAAGGAAGCAAGGAGGAAGCAGAGGAGGAAAAGCAACAGAGGCCGCAATGGGCTTTTGCGGCTTGCGGCAGTGAAGATGGGAGCACCGTGCTGTGGGACGTCAATTCGAAGGAGATCCTGCAGCGCTTGCAGGGCCACGAGGGCGTGGTGTTGGGTGTGGACGTTTGCGCTCAGGACGGCGCGATTGCCACGTGTGGTGTCGACAAGACTATCAAAATCTACCGACGACGTAGAGCAGGTCCGGCCGTCAATGGGCAAACAGACGGTGGCGCGGAGCACGCGGAGGTTTCAAAGGAAGCAGCAGTGGCAGGTGACGCCGTTGAGCAAACGAACGGGCAGACTCTTCTCAGCGATGCCCCTCAAAAGACCGCGCAGGAAGTCAACGGCCATTCACAACCGCAAGAAGACGTTGCGATGGAAGAAGGCTGAAGCGTGGCGATCGAAATACCTTTCGCATGACCTCTCGACTTCACGGGCACACTGGGCCTAAGGTGCAATTAGAAGGGCGTACACTTCAACGAGGAGGGGCGGATCTCAATATAACATGGGGAAAGAAAGTCCATGCCAAGGAGGTATCTCGTCGCCACGCACGGCACGGAAGTCCTTCCTTACTGCTATCCCACGCAGACGTCCTCACGCAGTTCGCGCCATGAGCAAAGTGACGAAAGGCCGCTGCTCCACGTCACGTCAGCGAAAGACGAAGAAGACACCGCCCGCCCCAAAAACCATCCAACGCGCACCGACAGACGAACTCCCAAAGAACGCACACTCACCCGCTCGACTGCCTCCATATCCTCAAGCCTCTCGAGTGCGTGCAGCAAACGCAAGGTCGGCAATTCGTGGCGAAGGTCCGAAGACTCCTGACGATGATTACGAAGCGAGCGCGTTTAGGAACCAGGCCTGTCGAGGAATGAGAGTAGTTCAACAGGTGAAGGCGGTGGCCTGTTGTTAACCAAAGCGTCGAGCGGGTTTCTCGGTGAATGGCAGATTTGCGTAATGTCGGAAATATTAGCCTTGCGGCTTGCGTTTGAAGGTAGAAAAGAAAGGGAAGGGGAGGGGATATGTAGTACGAGGATACATCGTTCAATAACGTATCATCATGGATTTGGAAAAAAACGTTGCCACCGCAGCTCTTATCACTCAAACGCTTGCTTTTGTTCGATGTGTGAAAGAAAACTGCCAAAACGCCAATTCGCAAATGTCGGAAATTCTCTCCTCCCACTGATCATAAGCAATATGAAGTGGAATGCAAGATATAAAAGGATGTGTATATTGATACAGGCCAATGCACCCCATGCGTGGCACTTTTTTTTACAACCCCCCAGTCCCAAACATTCAACAGAAGATTTCTTGTATACATGCATGCTTTCCCCCTCCCTCTCTCTCTCTCTCTCTCTCCCCCCTCCTCATGCTCGTTTCGCTGGATAGATCCGCCCCTCCTCTTAGAAGTATACGCTTTCGTGAACTACCTTCCGCATGCATGTACCTCTTCATTCACGCCCCAAGGCGAAGTGCGATCTCGGCTTGCTTGTTTTTCTCTTTCCGCTCTATGCTCTGCTCATCGTTTCTTTTGTGCTGACTTCCTATCTTGCTTAGTTGATGAATTTTCCGTAGAAAGGCAGACCAATGGAAGTCAATAGCAAGCGGGCATCTTGGTCGGTGGTGGCGCTGGTGTGGATGACGACGTGGCAGCCGGGAATCATTTTGGGAGGGTACCTGGATCATGTTTCGTCAGTATTGCATTACCCTTTTTTGGCTTGTGTGCTGGTGATTCTTACGCATCGTAGTTGACCTCGATCTCAGGGAAAGAGCCAACCACCTCTCCAGTGAAACCGAAGCCAATGTTACCCGAGTTGTCACCAGAGCTGCCCTTGACGCCCCGCCAGTCCTTGATCTTGGGCATGACAACGTCAATGCACTTGCCGAGGAAGTGGTACATGTCCTCACCCGTCAGCTCGCACGTGACGGACAAGTGCTGGCCGCCGCGGATGCCGAAGCCGGCGACGGAGCCCTTGGTCTCGTGGGCGGTGGCGCGCACGTTGGTGATGGCCTGCAGCACCATGCCGGCGACGTGCAGGTGCGACGAGTCGCTAATGGCGCCCTTGACCATGCTGTGGACGGTGACGCGCTCGATGCGCGGCACGTTGCGGAAGGTGATGGGCTTGCGCAGCAGGCGCAGGGAGTCGCCGCCTCGGGGGCCGCGCAGGGCGCGGTTCTTGAAGTAGGGCGAGGCGCCTTGCCAGGAGCGCAGACGCTCGCCTTTTACAGGGTGTACGTAGCCGGGTTCGTGGTGCACGTAGGCCAGGGTCATGAGGTCGGGTTCGAGAGTGGAGTCGTAGGTCTGCTGCAGGCGGGGGAGGGTGAAGGGCCCGGGGATGTACTCGCGCGAGGAGGGGTCGGAGGGTGCGGGAGGCTGGTGAGGGTGCAGAGGGCCGCGGTAGTACTTGGGCGGGCGGAACTTGTACCTCGAGGAGGGAGGGGTGCCCTGAAAGCTGCGCGAGCGGTGCAGAGGGTCATATTTGATGGGCTCTGTTGTGGCGGGATCTTGCTTCACGAAGTCGGTTTGCTCGAGGTCCTGGATTTCTTGGGCGACGGCGGTTGACTGGGTGGAGGAAGAGGAGGATGCGTGTCGGATGCATTGGAGGCGCGAGGCTTGTGATAATGTCGTCGAGGGCTGCTGGGTGCGCAGTCGCCTCAGGAATGAGGCGGTGACCTCTTGTAACGCCATGCCCAATGCTGATGCTGTGCGGTGCCGCTGGTAGTGAGTATTGCCTGTTAGTGAAGCCGAAGCTGGACTTCTCTGAGGTCTCGCTCGGGGGTGCTGTGCCCGAACGGGAATCGCCCGCACGCTTACCCGATCAAGCGATACATCTCCAGGGTTTCGCTTGTTTCGCTTTAGCACGGCAGATAATGGCACGAGTGGGCGAGGTCAGTTAGAGATTATTTAGCTTCACCACGTGCTATTCCAGTGCCGGTGAGGTGCAATTGCGTATGTCCGCCTTAGTCGTGTCCAGTCTTCCATATACCTCGATCGGATGCATGGCGAGAACGGTCAATCATCATTATTGTTGTTGCCTTCCCTTCATTCAAATTGATTAGCGAGCACAGGCCCTGCATATCGTATTGCTAGCTACGGGCGCGGACCTTCAGCACTTCCATACTTCTGGCCAGCAGCCACATCAGGGTCCGAAAGTGCTATTGGCGCGTAGTTGAGGGCGGGAGGGATCAAGAAGCCACAAGACGCAATGCCAATGTTGCAGTAATGCCGTAGCGCGATAGATAGACCGCTCTCCTACTGCGCCTGTTGCTCACCATCATGCCTATCGTTCATGCCACTACTCCAACCACCTCACCACTCCCCTCCACCAGACCGCAAAAGCAACAACACCACGCCTGAACACTTCCCCGCCCTTCACCACTGCATGTCTGTCCGCCCGCCCTCTATACTATCACGCACCACCATCACGCACCTCGTACCACTTCAGTCAATACAATTTCACCGCTGCATCCTGTTCAGGCGACTTCAGCTGGGTGCCTAAAATCCCTCGCACTCCCACCACCCGACACACCTTCCAAGGCAGCGACAATACGAGATACCTTACTTAAGGTAACAAACAGCGCCGACTCTCCACCTGTCCCTCCTTCCTGCATGGAGTAGTCCCGGGGCACTTTCACCAACGCGCGCGACCATGAGTGGGGTCCACCGTTTCCTCAGCCGGCGGGGGGAGAAGAAGCACCACAACCACAAAGGCCACCCGCCTGAAAGAGTATGCACATCATCCCCTCACATCATCTTCCCTTGCATATCATGCGCATCCGTCATGCACGCATTCATACACCGCGTCGGCGGCGTCAAGCGTTGCCGCCGAGCCAGCGAAGCCCCGCCCAGCAGTGCGACCTATGGCTTTGACGAGCGCGAACCCCTGCTCGTTTGGCGCAAGCGTGCAAGACGATGCGATTCTGGCTCGAGCATGTTCGACCTGGCGTCTGTAGGCGGGTCGCTGCGTCGTAGGCTCACTCTTCGGAGTTGGAAATCGCTCAGAGTCGCATTACTTCTTCTTGTGTGCTGTTCTGATTAGACAAACTCGCTAACAGCTTTACTATCAGACCGTCGTCAAACCAGATCACTTTGGTGGAGTATTCACCCCAACAGATCCAAATCGCAAAAAGCTCGACAAGGAAGAGGAAAAGCATGTCAAGGCAATCGTTGCGCGGTTGCAAAGCTATGGCATTGAGAATATCTGCGACGACAACGTCGAATATGCCCTGAGAGCGCCGTCGTCCAAGGGCGATCCAGAGGCGGCGTTTAGATTGTTGATGTTGTTGGAGGAAACCTACGAGGGCATCGTACGACCGTTCGATCCCAACACAAGACTACTTGGAGCTGTAAATCGGGAGTCTGTGACATGCTATCTGGACGCACTTCTGTTCGGCATGTTCGCCAGACTGGACAGCTTCGAGGCCATGCTATACGAGAGTTTCGAAGACCCTCAACGACGCAAGTTGGCTGGCTTCCTGCGATTATGGGTCAACCTTCTCCGATCTGGCAGATTAATCACCACCGACGTCACAAAGCATCTTCAAGAAGCGCTTGCCGATTGCGGCTGGAAGGATGCGGCGAATCTTAGGCAGCAAGACCCTTCCGAAGCTTTTGGTTTCATCACTGGACAATTGGAGCTTCCATTGTTGACGTTGAAGATGGATTTGTATCATACTGGAAAGGAAGACCCTACCGACGACCACAAGTTTGTCAACGAACGATTATTAGAGGTTGCCATCATGGACGAGCCACGGGAAGGCAGCAGTGTTATCACTCTGGAGGATTGCCTGGAACATTACTTCAACAATCGAATAGAGGTCAAACGGCATATGGAACAACAAAGGCGAAATACACTACAGGGATCGAAGGAAGAGGACGAAAAACTCAAGGCATTCGAAGCAGAGGAGAAAGTAGAGGGCGGACTGCATGTTGAAATTGCAGAGGTACCAGATACACCGGTGGTGTCAACACCCATCGCAGAGGCTCCATCGCAACCCAAAACTTCAGCGGACAAGCTGCGACCTGGTAGTGGGAGGAAAAGAGCGGATAGCATTTTCAGTCAACGAAAGGTCCAAATCGAAGGCGTGGACCCGGACAAAGATAAACCCGTGTTTGATGACACAAAGAGCTCACAGGAAAAGAAGGATCGCCGGATGAGCACTCGCACAGAAGTTCTCATGCCCGCATGGCAATTTTTCAAGCTCCTGCCCTGGTACACCGACAACATGCCCGAAACGGATGCACAAGTCGCCGCTCATTTCTCACGAAAGCGGCCTGTCTTGGGCATCGCCCTCAAACGGTATTCATACACCAACGAGGGACAGGCCATCAGGCGCGACGCTTACGTCGATATCCCTCTCGAAATTGCCGTTCCGAACTTCGTTGGCGACGACAGCATGGAGGAAGAAGGCCCGCTCGTTGGAAACTTTCGATTGATGTTACAGTCAGTCATATGCCATCGTGGCGTCTCCGTGCATTCTGGCCACTACGTCTGCCTCAGCAGAGGAAGCGCACCCAACGCAAAGAGAACCTCGACAAGTGAGCGCCGCGAGAGCGACAGCAGCACCGCAGACATCGAAGATCCCTGGATGCGCTTCGACGACCTGGCAGAAGAACGCGTGAGCTACGTCAACATCCACGAAGCCCTCAAGCAAGAAACACCATACCTCCTATTCTACCAAGTCCAACCCATCGGCGACGACGGCCACAGCATCCATGATCTCCCCACCTACGCCGAAGCCACCTCCCGCTCCCACTCCGACGCCATGCCTCTGAACGAAAAACACGGCCAACTCAGCGAATCCGACCTCGCCGCGCTCGAAAACAACCCCGCCCTCCGCCACGCCTTCCCACGCGCAAGCGACACAGCAGACTTCTCCCACTCCTCAACCCGCACCAGCCTCGACATCAACTCCGCCCTCCACCCCCGCGGCCGCACATCGCGCGACCAGCCGCGCCGGCGCAGCATCGCATTCGACGAAAACACGCTCGCCGGCTCCGCGTCGGGAACCAGCATCGGCACCGCGACTTCCAACTCCGTCCCCGCCACGCCCATCGAGGAGAAAACCAACTCCTTCCTCTCCGTCGCGAAGACATTCGGCACCCGCCGCTCAAGCCGCAACAATCGCTCCAGACCCACTTCCACGGGGCCCGCGTCCGCCGATCGCGAGAAGGAGCGCGAAAAGGACAAGGAAAAGGAAAAGGAGAGCTCGCGCTTCAGTCTGAACATGTCGAAGTTGACGCTTCGCATGTCCCGGGCGGACACTTCGCCCGCGACAGGAAGCAACACCAACAACAACCCTATCACGAGCACAAACACCTCACCCATCCAACCCTCCGCCAGCGTCGCGGCCGAACTGGCCAACGAGCGAGACGCCCACCCTGCCCCTGCACCTCCACCTGCATTCCCCAGCGTGCCCAGCGTGCCAGTCTCCGAAGACGGCGCGCACGTGCTGTCTGAAGGCGAGGGTGCGAGTAAGGAGAACATCGCACTCCCTCCGCCTTCGTCGTCGCATTCGCATTCGACTTCTCCGCTTCCTGCTGTGGGGAGTGGAAGCGTGAGGGCGAAGAAGAAGGAGAAGAAGGAGAAGGAGAAGCATGGGCATGGGCATGGGCATGGGCATCATCTTTCGCATGGAAGTGGCAAGAGTGGAGGGGAGGAGAGGGATTGTGTTGTCATGTGAGTTGAATGGTTTAGGGGCGTGGAAGGGTTTGCTCGGAGCCTCTTTTTTATTTGGGATGCTTCTCTTGGTACGGTTTGGATTTTTGGAAACATTGCATTTCTCAGAGTCACGGGATTGATTTGATGTTGGTTTGCTTGCCCACCCGGCAAAGCATGGCGTTTAATGCAACTGCATTCGGATCGGGGTTTCCTTATTGCTTTCCGCGGAGGGTCTTTGGTTTAGCAGTTCTTGGAGCATGATGGGAGGCAGGCTAGCGCTGTCTGTACGTATTGCTTTGTTCCTATTTTTTTTAATGCCAGGGCGATGCGAGGATTCCAGGGCCTCGCATGGCATGATTTTTTTATCTTTTAGAGAGAAGAAGGGGGAGGATTTGGAAAAGAGTACTTTCTGATTTTTTTTTTTTTTTTTTTTCCTCTTTGAACAGAAAAAATTCATTGTTCTTTTCATCCGTGGAAAGCACCTTATTGGAATCCTTTCTTTTGTAACACCGAGAGTTGGAATGTGCCCGAATTGAACGTGATGACTTTAGATTCATGAGTTGGATTTATTATACGAAAAAGAGAAAGCAAGAATGGGGAAGGAAACACCTCGTGCGCCTATGCTATTTAGTCAGTAACAAAAAGAGTTCCCCAATCTTGCGTTCCCTTGCGCCTCTTGCGTTCTTTCTCGTCATCTTTTTACAAAACCCTCGAAAACAAACCAAGAAGGTAAAAGAAATCAAACACGCTAAAATCCTACCAAAATGCTTCCCCCAACTATCTCCTCCGCTTCTTCAAGAATCATCGTAATAATACCACAATAAATCATCAAATCTCCCCTTCCCTCCTTTTACCATTCCCACCATTCCCAGCACCACCACCATCATTCCCACCACCGTTCCCCCTCGTAAACAAATCCCCCAACGTAGCGCTCAGACTCCTCGCGCGCAGCAGCGTCTCGTCCCCACTCCTCGCCGCCGTCCCCGCTGTCGATTTCCTCACACTCCTACTTCCACCGCCTTGCCCCTCGTCCTCGTCGGCCGAAAGCGTCCCTGACGCAATTGAGTGCCGTTTCTTCGAACTATATTGCTGAGCCTGCTGGACCCCGCTGCGCGAAGCGGTATTCCTGCGCAGCGTACGGTTCGGATTCCCCGCATGGGCATGAGGGTGGTCGACGCCGCGGCGCAGGGAGTCTGCGACGATGGCGCTGAGACTTGACGATAACGGGGAGGTCAAGGGTCCGAGATCGGGCAGGAGGGTGGTGATGGAGTTGCGGTTGCGGGCTAGGGCGGCGCGGGCGGGGGAGAGGTTTTGATGTTGTTGCGCCTGTTGTTGGTCGGGAGGCAGGCGGGGTTGGGGGGTTCGTGGGCTTTGGGTCGTGGAGGTGCCGGAGGGGGAGGTGGGGTTGCGGAGCGGTGTGGTGGGGCGGGGGGTTAGGGTTGGGATGAGGGGGGCGGAGGTCGTGGCGTGCATTGGGGGGTGTTTGGAGGGGTCTGTGGTGCTGGTTGAGGAGAGGTCGGAGGCGGAGGTGGCGTGGATTGCGCTGCGGTTTGCGGGGCCGGGGGAGAGGGTGTGCGATTGGGTAAGGTGGGAGGGGTTGGAGGGCGTTGAGGGTTGGAAGTCCGGCGTGATGATTAGTGAGGGTTGGATGTCGGCTGCGCTTTGCAGTCGGCGAGATTGTGCTGGTGCTGTCTTTGCTGAGGATTTGGTGGGTGAGGTCGACCGATGTTCGTCGTCTGGACGTTCATGGACTTCGGCTTGCACGCCTTCGTGGTCGATGAGGTCGACGGCGTCTTCTTCAAGGTCACCTTCAAGTTCTTCGTCGCCATCATTGTCGTCCGATCGACCGGATGTGATGCACCAGACACCCAAGAAGGTGAGGGCACAGCCGCCTACGAACTTGCCGGCATCATCGGCGCTCTCACGTTCAAAATCGCGGTACAGCACGGCACTTCCAATGATGACGGAGAGCGTGAAGAGGACAAACTGTGTTGGGATGACCATCGTAGCGTTGAACCGCTGCAGGGCTCTGTTGACGTACTTGATCTGCATGACAGCCGTCAAGATTAGGACAGCCAGCAGGAGGTAAGTGATAGGGAAAGTAATGACCCGCCAGATCTTGTTCGAGAGGAGAGAAGCGACACCTTTCGTCGATAGAGCGGTATAGCCACCGAACAAGCCGACCAGTCCAAGGTCGATGAGAATGCTCTTCTCGCCGTACTTATTGCTCGCGAAGAGAAGCACGACGATGAGAGATATCGTGATTCCAAGGTAGGTCTCGAACTCCCAGGTCGTAATGAGCTCCCAGATCGTATCCGGATCCAGTCTCGGATTGCTATCGCTGGCTGACAACACGACCGTAACACAGCCCGCAACGGCAATGACCACGCCGACAGCATCCCTCCAGCGAAACTTCTCATGCAGCAGCAGCGGCGCGATGAGGCAGTTAGAAATAAGCGCCACAACACCCAGCGGCGAAACAATCGACGCCGGCGCAAACCCATACGCCAGAAAATTGCCGGCCTCTCCCAGCACCATCATAGCAATCCCAAGCCACCAAATAGGCGACTTGAGGTAACTCTTCCCCTTCCCTTCATCCTCCCCCTTCTCATTGCGCATATTCGCCGACGCTGCCGAGGAACCCACAGTCGACAGACTCGCCTTACTACTCTCCAAGCTCGGAATGAGCGCATCGCCCTCCTGTGCCTCCTCTTCCTCCTCCAACTCCAACTGCCCATTCGCAGGCCCATACCGCACATTATCCCTCGCGCGCGCCTCCGCGATCTCTTCCTGCTGCTCCATCTGCTGCGTGCCGTAACTCTTCACCGCGCCGTTCTTCCTCCCATTTCGCCGTCTCTTCCTGTCCCTCCTCCTCTCCTTGGCGCGCGTGTCGCTCTCCCGACTCAGTCGCAAATGCGCATAGCGCTGCGTGTTGAGCGCGAAGGAGATGAGTACGTTGCCGACTATTGCTGTCACGATGCCGATTAGACTCGACCAGTCTTCGGGGCTGAGGTCGTGGCCGTTTCCGAAGCCGAGGGATAGTTGTTGCAGGTGTGGTGGTGTTGGTGGGCTAGCGTTGCTGCTCGCTGGCAGCGGTGGTGTGGATGGCGCGGGTATGTACATTATTATGTATTATTATTTTCTGGGTTTTTTTGTGTGCCAGTCTGGCGCGTCGCTGCCGGGCTCGCTGCCTGCCTTCCTTGGGTCCGAGGTAAGGTCTGTCACCGGTGCTTGCGATTGTGTCTTTCCGTGTCGGTATCGAACTGCGTTTTTCGTCTCGCTAGCTCATCATCATGTCGTGTGAAATATGTGTAGCAAAAAATGGCAGAAGTCCACACAAATCCACACGAGTACAAGAACGACAGAGATAGAAGTGGTGTTTCACCAAGAAAAAGGCGCACGGCAAAGAAGAGAGAGCCCGTGATCAAAGGGCCCGAGAGATAGTAGTGATAATGACAGAAGAGACCTTCTCTCGCCTGCTAGGCTGCTACTACTACTCGAGCTACCAACAGTACTAGTGACATCCCAAGATCCGAGGCGCGGGAGCTCGGACTCGCAACTTGCCAGTGCCCTGATTCCAGGGAAAATCCCTGGGAATGACGAGCTGGGGGTCCCTCACAGTACATGTATTCGCTGGCCGAGTGAGGCCGACGTATGTAAAACACGGGTCAAAGACAACATGGACTCGTTCACTCTTGTTTGTTGTACTTTTACTGGGTTTTCATCGTAGCCGTCAACCTTTGTTATGTATACATTCTTTCTACTGATACTGATACCTGCGTGGCGCATTTCTCGCGCGCTTTCGTCATCGTACATGTCCACAAGAAGTCCAAGCGTGCATGCATGGGAAAACATGACACCAGCCTGACTCGACAGGTGAAGGACAACGAACAAACAAACAAACGAAAATGATGCATCCAAGCGACGCCCAAATCGAACCAAAAGCGTAATTATTGCCCGTCACAAAAAAAAAAAATACAGCTCAAGAGACCGCTACCCCCCAAAATCAAACCCTCCACTCTCCCGATCCCTCTCCCTCAAGTGCACAAACTTGCGCCACGTGTTGGTCAGCACGAGGTACTTGATGCTCGACTCGGCCTCGGCGAAGACGTGCTCGTCAAAGCCCGGGATGTCGATGCCGCGCCCGTTGGTCTGCGGTGAGAGGTCTGGGCGGTCCTCGAGGCGGTAGGGTTTGGTTTCGCTCGTTGCGGTCTTCGTCACCGTCGTCACCGCCGTTTCCGCCGAGGACATGGAATGGAGGGTGCGGCCTGGTGAGGACGCGGGGGAGGCGGAGACGATGGTCGTGACAGTGCCAGATCCCTGCTTGGATTCCGCCCAGGGGGACATGATGGGCGCGAGCTGGTTGCTGGTCTTCTCGTTGTTGAGGGTGGTGGTCGCTGAGCCGTTGCGGCCTGCGAACCCGCTCAGGGCGTTGAGCACGGCGGGGCTGAGGATGCTGGCGAGGGTCTTGCGGATGTGGCTTTCGATGTTGATGGGGAAGTCGGCCGTCTTGTCGTCGACGGACGTGGCGAAAATGTCCACGGCCATGCGGAAGAGGCGCACTTGTGCGTCCTCGGTCACTAGACCGGTACTGGGATTCCGGGGAGCGGAGTCCCATGCTTGTCGCCAGTCTCTGACCTGCGTCAGGAAGACGATGTTCTCCGCTGTGAAGTCTTTCTTCGCGGCGTAGTGGAGAAGGGGTGCGGGATTGACGATCAGAGCGCGCTCCAGTGCCAACATGGAGTAGAGCCTGCCGGCGGAGACGGCGCTGATCTCGTCGAACAGTTCGCTCGTCGAGTTTCTCGAGAGGGTACGTCCGATCTTGTCCGGCACGATAGATGAAGACCGAAGTGTTGATTCGGAGCTGCTGAATGAGCTGACTCTCTTGTGCGTCGATGATCTATATTCGTAGACTTCGAAAACGGGGAAGAAAATGGTTGCAAACTGCATCACGACGATTCCAGGTGCGAGCCACATGGGAGGCACAAACCAGGGATTGACGGGTTTGAACCCGGTGGAGAAGACTGCTGCGATCCAGAGGGGAGATCCAGGAAGTCTGCAAGGTCAGCTTTCTCCCTAGTCATCTTGTGTTGCGTGACGACTTACCCAGAAACGATGCACAGGATTGTCTGCAGGCGCCAACGGTGAGCGTCACGAATGTGCCTGATCCTGTAGAGCTCATAAGGTCCGTAGATCCAGGTCCAGAACAGCTGCCAGAAAGCGCTTGGGATCCACTCCCACGTTTTCCGGCACTTGACTTGACCTTTGTTGTAGGGAAGCTTTCCATAACTGGACCAGTCTCCTTGCAGGGTAGGTGACGTTGCATATATGGCAGATGTGATGACGACCTGATGGACGTTAGAGGAGCTCAAACACGCACATGGCTTCCATGCCACGCCAGTCACGTACCTGTATGATCATGCCTATCGCGATGAAGATATAGCTCTTCTGCGCTTGAGTGAGCCCACGGTAACGCATGTACATTCGAGATAAGCGTCCGTGGTAGGCCACCTCCGGAGCACTGCCGTGCGAAGTCTCACGGTAAAGGATGGCATCCTGCTGCTCGCTGATACTTCGCAGCTGAGTGACGTTGGCTTGGAAAAGGGCAATACCAAAGGGAAGGTATATGCTCATGATCCAGAACTCGGCGCTGCACAAAAAGTGTCCATTTGTCGTGTAGGCCAGTAAGATCTTGACGAGGTAGATGTGCAGGAACAATGTCGAAGTGATGGCTATGGGAAGGTTGCGGATCCTGACGAAAGGCGACCTTCGGTGCCAGAGGAGACATATGACGCCGCCGAGTAGAGAGACAGACCATGCGATGATGAGGCCGGCATACAATTTTCCTGAGTGTTGTAAGCGTTTAGTCTTTGATATCACTAGATTCACCAGGTGTCTTTACCAAGATCGTCCCAATTGACCAGAGAGCCCCAATTCCGTCCGAGTGGATTGATTAGCATGGTGATTAGCTGACGGACCGAGTCTAGCAGCACGTTGGTCTGGTCGATCAGGTGGATGAAGAAATGCAAGACGACGATCGATTTAATACCGAAGGCGATCTTCTCGGTTTATAGAGGATGCTAAGCATAATCCAGGTCAAACCTGCGAACATGCCATGCGACAGACACGAGGGCGCGCGGACGAGCCAGCGCGCAACCAACCCCTCATCCTGAGTTAAAAGGCGCTCTCTATGATAGTGCGGAAGCATGTATCACTGAGCAGGCGAAGAGGCGTTTTCGTACTTCTGTGGCTGACCGGGGCTTGCCATGGCGAATGGGGATTGAGTTGCTTGAGCTAAACAGTCCTTTGCGGTTGTGGCGTGGGTAGAAGTTCCAGGCTTGACCGTGGATGGGCTAGCAAAGCCAGATCGCTGGGACCGATCGTGTGTATGTGGCGCTGACATATTGGGGGAAAGTGGAGGCGACCAGGAATAGCTCGCATGTGAGGCGTCTTGCCGGGCGCTTCCATACTGTTGAACTCGCTGGTCGCCTTCTTAACATGCAGGTACGGCACGGCATTCAGATCCGCGAGAGATGAGCTGTACTTTTGTTGAAACGCATTATCAAAACGCGTGCTGTGTTATGATAAGTGGCGGTCTTCGGTGGAGCTGGTGTACGAGGCGACAGGAGGTTGAACTCTGCTGTCAAATAATCATGACAATCGTGTACGACATGGCTCAACAAAGCCCAGATCTGGTGAGAGATGGCTGCAGCAACACGATTGACTCGTCGGATCCAAGATGGCTGGAAGCGCAGCTCGGGATTGGAGCCTCCGGAGGCTATAGCAGGTAGGTGCCGCAGGAGATGCTCGCAAAGTATAAAAGCGAAAGGGATTGCTGAGATGCGGTTCGCTCAAAGTGTACTGACGGGCCCTTTGAGGTCGAATGTGTCGAGGACTACTTGAGGTCGCACAGATCCATGTGGGATCGCGTGGATCGTGTGTGCGTCCGCGTGTCTGGAAGCGGCGAGATCCTCTCCGATCCCTCACCACCCATACCTCTTTGTTTCGAGGGCTTGTTTGGCTCTGTCACGTGGCAACCCATTTTCAGCTGCTAACAGCCTTGCAGTAGAAGGAGAAGGATGGCCAGAGTGGGGAGAGTTCGCGGATTCCAGGGCCAGCGAGCATCATGATCTGCGGACGTTTTTGCCTTGTCGCCATTTGCAGCTATGGCCAATAACTGCGCCCTCGCTCGTCCCAGAGTCAGCACGTCAGTGTCAGACTGATTGTTATTTGCTCGCTCGTGTTTCCAGCGTAGGCAGACAGCTGTCCCTCCCTATTCTAAACTGTATATTTCTGGCTATGTCTTGATTCCTTTACTATTTGTTTACTTCCTGCACAACCCACCTTCTCTCACTTCTCACACCTGTTTTCACAATGGCAACTGGCCCGCCTGTGTCGCCGGAGAGGCGCAAGAAGGTCTTGAGAGTCCTGTTTATTTCGCTCTTGCTGGATCTCGTACGCAGACCCCACCGCGCTCTGGCGGCTACCTACCTAGGAAACAAATACTGACCCTCTCACCAGATATCCTTCACCTTCATTCTCCCGCTTTTCCCTAAACTCCTTGAATTCTATCGCAATGTCGAAACCCAATCCTCCCAGACCCTCCTCTCGCAGATCTTCTCCGGCCTCAACGCATACAAGAACAGCTTCAGCAAGCCGATCAACGACCGCTACGACATCGTCCTGCTAGGCGGCGCACTGGGCTCGCTCTTCTCTTTCTGCCAGGCGATCGCCTCGCCGGTGATTGGAACTCTCTCCGACCGCTATGGCAGACGCACCGCCCTCCTCTGGTCCATGATGGGCAACATCGCTTCTGTCGCTCTGTGGTGCGCGGCAACGGATTTCAGGACATTCTTGGCTAGTCGCGTGGTGGGAGGCTTGAGCGAGGGCAATGTACAACTCGCCATGGCCATTGCGACGGACATCAGTAGCGACGAGGACCGCGGCAAGACGATGGCTATGGTGGGCGCTTGCTTCAGCATCGCCTTTACGTTCGGACCGGCGCTTGGAGCTGCGCTGTCACAAATTACGGTTGTTGCTGCGAACCCCTTTGCGACAGCTGCTGGCTTCTCTCTCCTGCTCATCGTCACCGAGACTGCATACCTCTACTTCGCTCTGCCGGAGACCCATCCTCCCAATCAGCCCGCGGCAAAGGGCGCGGCAAAGAAATCTAAGCCAGCGGGAGAAGAGACCAGACGTACAAACTCCCACGCCCTTCTCAACTTCACGCACTTCATCTTCATCCTCTTCTTCAGCGGCATGGAATTCTCCCTCCCCTTCATGACCTACGACCTCTTCGGCTACGGCTCCAAGGAATCCGGCAAACTCCTGGGATTCATCGGCCTGGTAGCCAGCATCCTCCAAGGCGCGGTCGTCCGCCGCATGAACCCGCTCAAGATCGTGCAACTGGGCGTGCTCTGCTGCGCCGGCGCATTCGTCATTCTCGCCCGAGTGGACAACGAGCGCGGTCTTTACATCGCCGCAACCCTCCTAGCCGTCACCAGCAGCACCGTCGTCACCGGCCTCAACAGTCTGTCCAGCTTCGAAGCTTCGAGCAACGAGCGCGGTGGAAAGCTGGGCAACCACCGTAGCTTTGGACAGGTGGGGCGCGCCATCGGCCCTCTGCTGTTCTGCACCCTGTACTGGTGGGCTGGTCGGGACATGGCTTACTTCGCTGGTGCTGCGGGTATGTTTGGCGTTTGCGGCCTTGTGATGGTCTTCCTCAAGAACCCGATCGGGCTCAAACTTAAGCCGACGTACGAGAAGGCCAGTGGAGGAACGCTGAAGAAAGATGGCTAGACGGGTCACTGTATTCTAGTTTACTTGTTATCTACATATGCACAAATCAAGATCATTAAATTAAAAAATTACCAGCTCGCGATCTCAAGAGGTCTACCCACATCCTTGTTCACAGCAAGCTCTCTCAGGTGGGGCCACGCGCCGTTCCTTAACCGGAAAGGCTTGCTTCTCACAATCGATAAGCATGCGGTGGAAGACGTCACGTCACGCCTCAGGCCATTTTTCCCAACTAGTGGCACCAGTGGCCCTGCGAAACCGTTGGCTATTATTACTGAATGACGACGACGGGGCGAAGGCGAAGGCGAAGGCGATGGCGTTTCGTTTCTTCCGATGTCAGCAACGAGAAGATAACACCACTCTTTCGTTACCTTATTCACCAGACCTCCACCGCCCGGGAATTGTTGCACACCGTCATTTAATACCATGATATCTCCCTGACAGATCGCACTCTTTCTTATTTCTCACTCTCGGACCGCGATTTATGTTCGCCGATAAAATATAACAAAAGACTACCATAAAAAAGAAAACACCACCATGTCGGCTCTCAACGCCCAAGACCTCAAATCCCTAGCACGCGCACAAGCCCACCAACCCCTCCCACCAAACCTCCCCTCCCACCGCGCCGTCCTGGCCTTCTACGACGCCCGCTACGACGCCCTCATCAACGCAGGCGAGGCCCACCCCTTCCTCTACCCCTGGGCCTCCCTCGGCGCGCTGCTGGTTCTGGTCGTCCTTCTGATCGACTACCGACGCTCGCGGGCGCGCAGGATCGCCAGCTATGCAGCTTTCGCCGCCATGTGTGCTTTCCAACTCTGGACGATTGCGACGAACAAAGCGCGCAATCCGGCGGCGTCGTTTGGGGTGGGGTTGGTGAGCAGTTTTGGCATCATGTGGTGTGCGGCGATTATGGTTTTTAATGACTGTCAGAGGGATTTCAGGAGGGTTGAGAGGGCGGAGAGGGGGAGGGAGGTTATTGAGGGGGATGTGGGGCGTGCGAATGGTGTGGTAATGAATGGCGAGGCGAAGATGAATGGTGGCGAGCACCATGCGGTCAGGCAACGATGCAACGTCAAGAAGGCTGAGGAGACGGCCACGTTGGGTCCGAGAAAGAGAACCGGCCCTTTGATCTGGCAAGCTTATCCTACGGGACCGATTATTGAGCGTCTCGACTGGGTGGCGGACGTCTTCTGCAGTTTCCGCGGCGTGGGCTGGAATTGGCAATCCTCTGGCATCCCGCCAGCACCGCGCTGGGTGGAAGCAGAACTGAAAGGCGAAGCCCTCACAGAAGACGAGGATTCAAACGAAACCCTCCGGACCAGCAAAACCGGCATCCGACGCTTCAACGACCGCCGCGCCCTACTCAAAGCATGCCTCAAAAACCTCGCCTTCGCCTACCTAGTCCTCGACGCAGTCAAGACCCTCGGCATCCACGACCCCTACATGTGGTACGGCGACATGTCGCTCGCCCCACCCTCCTTCCTGCCCCGCCTCATCCTCAACTCCTACGCACTCACGAAAGCCTACCGCCTCCTCATCTGCCTCTGCGCCATCAACCTCGCCCTCTGGGCCATCTTTAAGATGGGTCCCGTCTTCTTCGTCGGCCTCCTCGGCCCTACCATCGTCGGCGTGCGCGGCGAGCCCTGGATGAACCCCGCGGACATGTTCGGGTCGTTCACGCACGTGCTCGACAGCGGGCTGGCGGGCTGGTGGGGCGCGTGGTGGCATCAGACCTTCCGGTTCGCTTTCCAGCAGCCGGGCGATGCGCTCGTGCGAGCTCTGGGCCTGCCAAAACGTTCAGTGGCGGGTAGGCTGGTGAGCACGTGGACGGCGTTCTTCCTCTCGGGCGTGCTGCACGCTACGGGGAGTTATACGCAGATGGGCGATACGCGGCCTCTGAGGGGTCCGATGGCGTTTTTCATGCTGCAGGCGCTCGGGGTGACGGTGCAGACTGGGCTGGTGCATTTTCTGGCGTTGGAGAGGGTTTTTCCTAGGTGGTTGAGGAGGGTGGGGAATTTTGCCATTGTGGCGGTTTGGATGTATTTCACGGCGCCGTTGCTGGTGGACGATTTTGCGCGCGGGGGGATTTGGATGTTCGAGCCCGTGCCGATTAGCTTTTTCAGGGGGTTTGGGTTGGGGCCCGAGGGGGAGGGGTGGTGGTGTTGGTATGGGCGGTTGGTGGAGTGGAGGAGTGGGAGGGGTTGGTGGGATACGGGTATTGCATTGTGATGCGTTTTGGGATCGCATTTGCTATTTTGAATTTTTGGAAGCGGCATTTCATTGCATTGAAGAAGGTAGCATTATGGATTAGAGGATGTATAGCAGGATGGCATAGGAGATATGGCTATACAGCTTACTAGCTAGCACATGACACGTATGAAGACTTCACGATAAGACGATCTCTAGGTCGCTCAACACACCGAATCTCGAATTTGTGCTTTCTTTCTGATCGAGTTGATACTTTATAGATAGCATTTCTACACACTACAAACCGGGACATCTCTCAGCTCGAACAACTTACAACGCCAACCCACCATCCCTCCAACACCTCACGCCTCTGCTCTCCTCAAGCTCAACAACCCACCAAAGAGCCTCCTTCGCCTTGCCTACCTGGCCACTCAATTCATGCGCCCTCGCCAGAACCAGCCAAGCCTCACTATCGTCCCATCCAGAGCCCAAGCGAGTAAGAGAAGACAGCAACATGTAAGCCCTCTCCCTTGCGGCCAAGCGATTCAGCTCTGCGGGAGATGGGTCTTTGCGAGAGCTTGAACAAGGCCCCGGTGCCTCTGTTGCCGAGGGTTCTATGTCGGGGAGTCCAGAAGTGGGTGCTGCTTGGCTGCGCAGGGCGACGGTGTTGATGGCAGTGCCTCCTGTAGTCGGAAGGAGGGGCTGAGGTGGCTCGGCGGGCAATTTCTGGGTGTAGATGTCTAGCAGCAGGCTTGACAGCGAGATGATGGAGCCCGGATGGTCGGGGAAGTACGAGAGCGATGCTTCCCAGTACGAGGACGCGTCGAATGGCAAGGAGCGGGCGGAGGCGAGGTCACCTTTCTATATGATTTGTTAGCACTGCACAATGAGGTTTCTGTCTCTCGTATTAGACTTACGGTTGACCAAACATCCGCCCACAACTCATCGACGCTCTTCCCCCCACCCCAGCCCTTGGAGCACAGGCTTTGCGCGCTGGAGTCTTCGACAGCGATTTCCATTTCGAGAGACTCGACGAGCTTGTGAGCTTCCTCGACAGCGCCTGCAGCGTCGTCCAATGATTCCGCCCTGATGTAGAGCTCGGCAATGAAAAGCCAGATTCCCACGAGAATACTAACCCTGTGCCTTTGCTGCTGAGCGAGCGAAAAGCTCGGTACAGGAGCAGCATTGGAAGCCGGGTGAGGAGCTGGCAGACGGACATCTTGTCGTGGCGGCTGCTCGTCGTGGCCAGCAGGGGGCGGCCAGTCGTCGTGAGTCGTGTTGTGAGCCATTGATTTGAGCTCTTGCTCTGGCGGGCTTGCTTGGTCGCTGGTAGTGCTGACCACTTGGGCCACGGGAGATGTGCCAGTAGCAGCAGTGCCTTGATTCAGTGCTGTAACATCCTTAGGTGGCGGAAGTGGGGGTTGATCATTGTCGATAGGAACAGGCTTGGATTTGCCCCCTAAGCTGCGCGAGCGCGATCGAGTTTTGCTTGTGCCTGCGCGTAGTCTGAAAGGCAGATGCCTGTTTTCACCGCGCCCTCGGTCGGCAGGTGCTCCCTCCTCGTTAGTCACTGTTATTGCTATAGGGGCACCAATGTCTTGACCGGTGGCCGTGCTTGGATTGGCTTGTCCTTCTGCAATGACTGGTTCCAAAGTCGACCCTTGTGATACGACGCGTTGTCTCGGCCTTTCGACGCTGTTCCTGTGAGTTCTCGGTCTGATGCTACCAGCGATGCTTCGCAATGTGCCTCCAGCTCTGGACGGCGCGATCGAGTTTGCGGTTTGCGGTGGTTTAGGGATTTTGACTTGCTCAGGCTTTCCAAACAACCGCGCATACAAGCCTAGCAGCTCGTCTGTCATGTCCACGGCCGTACTGGGGCCGTCCAAGAGCTCCATCAAGGCAAGCTGCGTCATCTTGATTTTGACGAACGTCTCCTTCTCGAAGCCTTCCATCTGATCAACCAATCCTCGCGAAAGGCCTGCTGAAGCTGATTGCTTTTCAGGGTCCTGGCTTTGGGTCGTTGCTTGGCCAAAGAGGAGAGAAGAGTCGCCGAATTGGTCGAATGCAACTTCACACATCTTGATAGCAGCATCTTGCTGGTCCTTGGCGCTTAGACACAGCGCCAGCAGATGCCAGAGCGGCACAAGCTTCCTCTCTCTCTTGAAGTCATTCTCTTCGACGTTTTTCTCATCTTTGGGATTAGCAGCTAGAACTCGTTTGATGGTTGACACAGCCGCAGCCACATCTCGTGTTTCGGCCAACAGCGACGCCAGCGAATACCCAGTGTCGATACTGCTCGGTTCTTGGGCTTCTGATCGTCGTAGCCATTGCAGTGCCTCTGTCTGAAGGGTGGGGCGCAAATCCGTGTCGTACGTCAGACGCGCCCAATGGGCCTGACTGATACCAATTGCCCTGTAAGCGATGGCGAGAGTGGACGCCTTGAGTTGAGGTTCTACCACCTGAGCATTATTCGCACTGCCACCCTGCTGTGATCCTGATGACTGCGGTCTTTGCAGGCCTAACCACCTTTGCAAATTCTTACCAACGGCCAAAGCTTTTTCAGCTTGGGCACGGTCACCATACCGGCACAACACACGCACAGCCTCAGCTCCCGTCAGCACAGCCGTATCGTCATCGTCAAGACCGGCATCATGTTGACCAGTCTTTTCTGACCGTGCTTTGCCTTTGCTAATGATATCAACATAGCTGTCAAAGGCATGCATAGCAAGATCAAACTCGCCCAACGAAGCATGCACGTTGAACAATTCCCTCAACACGGCAGTGGAGTGGAATGTTTTCGTTGCTGCGCGATAGAGTATGTCCAACATGGAACGACTGACACCTGCCTTGCCGCCTTGTCCAAGTTCAGCATCAGTCCAGCCAAAGCCACAAATGATCCTCCAGTTCTTCATGGATTGTGCGACCCATTCATCGACCTCGAGATTCGTTTGGCTCGCCTTAGGAAACTTTGTCTCTTGGATGAGAAGCGATTCGTACGTGCTCTCCACGCGTTTCAGATCGGTACGTTGTCTTTGCTTGGCCGGTTTGCGGAACTCTTCTGGCACGGTATCCAATTTGCCTATGTGAATCCGCGCGTTCGATGATATGTAGTATGTAAAGCCACGCTGCAAAATCATCGAGAGGAGGTCGTAGTAGGCTCGCCATACTTGTCGGCGAGGCGTATCGATCCTTGAAGGACTATCGCCGGAGCCGGCTGACGTTGGAGGAGAGCGCTGCCAGAAATCGTTCCACGCTGTGAAAGCCCGCAAAGCATCAGTCAGTGTCCCGATGGAAGGTGTAGTAGTGTTCGCATTGAAATGCATGCATGCTCTGGCGAGCAGTCTTTCATTCCATTTTCGCAGTTCCGGTGACCTTGCGCTGGGTGTCTTGGTGACTGCCTCCTGGTATAGCTTTCGTGCCTCAGCAACTTTTCCTTGACTCTCTAGCGAAGTCGCCTTGATATACGTGGTCTTTGCTGCACACACTTCCATCCAACCCAAGGCGGAGGGCAGGCTATGCGTGTTTGACTCTGGAATAAAGTCGGGCAGCAGCTTCAGTGCGGTATCCTGATCCTCCCTAAGCCAATGGATCTCAGCCAAGCAGACGCTCGCGATGAAGGCATCCTCTTCGATGCTGTTGCCTACCACGATCGCCTCTTCCAAACGCGGTATGAGCTCGCTCAGTCCGTGAAGGCTGGCTGTAGGGTCGGAGGAGGCAGAGGTGGGACGATGCGAAGCTGAAGCTATCTGTGCCTCTGACTTGGCGGCGAAAGTGAGGCATTTCCGGTTGGGCGCGTGTTTCTCAGTCTTTCGCGACAGCTCGGGCACTTCAGACCAGGAAGCATTGCAGAGAGCCTGATCCAGTAATTCCAGGTAACGCGCGCCTTTCTCAGGGTTCGAGGCGGATTTGGCGCCGACGCTCATTGCGGAGGAGCAGGAGTAGGAGATGATGAGGTCGTAGATTTCCTATATCAGCCTCATCCTTGGTCGGGCTATTGTTGTTTTCGAGACGCTTCGGGTTTCACGATGTCAGTCAAGGCGGGCGATCAGGCAGACAGAATTAAGTTGCGTCGCCATGCCCCATGCCATCCCATGCTGTCCATGCTTCAAGTTGCGTGGAAGGGCACCAACGTCATTGGCCCAGCTCGTCTCATCTCCGCGAGCGCTGCCCTCTTCCCTGCGACCCTAACCCTAACGCCAGCGCTGGCCTACATCGAAAACTTTCTATAACGTCCAATCCTCAGAGACACCGAGAATAAATCAAACCCGATCGAGGAGATCAAGATACACCATGGCTCAGAAACCGAGCCCCCAAGGAGGTGCTGCTCTCAAGCAGCTGACTTTCCGCATTTCCTCTACTCCGGTGCCCGAACTCCCACGAGTCGCAGCTCAAGTATCTGGATCCCTGTGGGCCTGCAGAGACTTGCTCTCATATACTGCACCTTCCGGCAAGCAGAACTCAGACGACGGTGTGACGGTCCACCGATTCAAGACCCAACTTTCTACTCTGCTTCAAGACCGCACTGTCGAGGGGAGATGGTCCGCCGTTGTCCTCGTCAAAGCGACTATTGAAGCTGGTGGTCTCGAGGTGCTCGGCAAGGCAAATGGATGGGTTAAATCTCTCCTGGGCTTCCTCAAGAAACCGGATCCTCCTACTACCCGCTCTCTGGCTGTGATCACTTTGGTCCGAATCTTCATGCTGACATGGGATCACGCCAACCTCGTCAGAGAGATCACGACACCTTCTCTGCCAGCATTCATCTCTTCCTGCTTGAGTAACATCGAGAACAAGCGATGCTCTGCCAGTGAGCTTCAGGTGATCCTCGAGGCATTGATGACCCTCTTGCCGAGACATCCTACAGTCTTCCGGACGCACGAGAACAATATCCGCGCCATTCTGAACAGGATCGTCTCATCCACCGCCACGCCCACTGGACAGCACTACCTGAAATCCCACGTCGCTGCCGCACAGAAAGTCCTTGTGTTGTTGCATAATTGCGCCCCGAAGCAGGGTGCACCAGAGAAATGGGACGACACCCTCAAGTCCACCGTTGCTGCCACGCACGCCACCTGCGATCGCGTCTTCCGATCTGTCATTGAAGATTGGCGATCCGTCGCTGGCGTGCAGCCTTCTGCGCCAACGCAACAACTTGCTGCTGCTGGTGAGACTGAGGTTGAAAGTCCCGATGCCATCGGCTTGAGTGGTTGGAAGGGTGTTCACAGCGGGAGTGAAAGGATAATCTCTCTGCTTGGCCTTCTTCAAACACACCTGGACAATGCGACAGCTAGCACCGCGCCAATCCGCATTGGCTTGATCATCGACTTGGTCACGAGGCTTCTCAGCGTCACTGTCCCAACTGCCGGACGCCAGGAATTTGTCAAGCCTAACAACCAAGTTTCGCGTGACGAGAGAGATGCTGTGTACAACACCCTTCCGCGCATCCACGTCGCCACCATCCAGCTTCTCAGCTCCATCCTTCGCCGCTTCGGTACTGCTTTGGCTTCTATCCTTCCCAACCTGAAGGAGCAACTGGTCTGGGTGTTTAAAGCGGAGCGAGCAGACGAGCAATTCCGATCTGCCGCCTATGATATCCTCGGCCAAATCCTCACCTTGGTCGGCCACACCGTCAACAGAGATGAAATCGCAGACATCGCTCCCTTCATCGCCGCCTGCTGCATCGACTTGCTCCCCGAGGATGACCGCCCTCACCTGCCAACAACGACAAACAGCTCCCAAAAGTCCGGCAATTCTGCAGCCTTGCAAACCGAGAAACCCCCCATCGCCAACGCCGCCCTGCACAAGGCCGCTGCCACCCTCCTGCCAATCGTCCTCTCAACTCTCTCACCCGCCTCCTTCCCCCGCAAACTCCGCGCCTCAATCGACCGCACCGCAATCCTGACGCAGAACAAAAAAGCCCTCGTAGCCAGCGTTCTCAACTCACCCGTCAACCCCTCCGGCACAGGCGCGCAGACCAGCTTGCTCCCCTTCCTCGCCCGCCTTTTCCCGGGCGACGCCGAAGTCGAAGCCATAATCCGTCCGCGCATGCCCGTTACATGGACTGGACGCCGCGCTAGCTCCGAAGATGAAGAGGAGGACGAAGAAGAGGACGAAGACGAAGACGTCAACATGCACGACGACCCCAACGCCCAATCAGAACCAGACCTCCTCACCGCCCTAGACGAACACCTAGGCAACGACAACAACAACGCTGCCTCCCCCAGCGAACAACCTCCCACCACCACCACCACCACTTCAACTTCCAAACGCTCCGCCCCCACCCCTCCCTCCCCCACAATCTCCGCCAAACGCCTGCGCGCCTCCCCCGTAGCGGAAACCCTCGCAGCAGAGACGTCCACGGCGCAAGACCTCCCGGGCCCAGACCCCGTGACGGCCGCGCAGCACGTTCCCACAACGGTCGTGACGAGGTCGAAAGGGAAAGGGAAAGCGCAGGAGCCGGTTGTGACGTTGCCGGCGCAAGCTGCGCCTGGTGCTGGGGATGATGGGGAGGATGGGGAAGGGGAGGGGAGTGATTTCGAAATGCCGCCGTTGACGATGGAGAGTTCGGGGGAGGAGGATGAGGGGGAGGATGAGGAGTGATTATGAGCGGGAGCGGCAAAAAGACGTTGGGTTTTACTTTCGGAAACGAGTGTTGGCTGCCCGAACCAGGTGCTTACGTGCGAATTTGAATATAATCTGATATACATTTGTACATTACCACATTGTGAAACAATAGAAAAAGGGAACGGCAAAAAGCTTATGTCTTTGCAAATCATTGCAGATTTGTCAACCTCTTATTGAATTGCAGTCGATCGATCTATGATACGTGTATTAAACTGCTTAAGACTTCGTCCAGCGTCCACCTCACCCGCTCCCCAGGTAGTGAGCCCATCGATCTATTCCAAGACTTCCCCTTTCCCTACGCCTGCCCTGTATTTAGAGGCGAATACGTTATTCCATCTTCATTGGACATCCGAGTCTGGCTGGCTGACTGGCTGGGCAAGCTGGGCAAGGTCGATGAGTTGACGTTGTTGAAGCAGGAACGGTGAGAGACCATCCGGATGCCCCAGTCGAATATCAAGCTTTGAACGGAGGGGCGTTTCTAGCTCGTAATATGCAGCTCGAGGCACTGTGGTCCGTTTTGGATGCAGGAGCAGGCTTGTTGTGGGTTTTCCTGTTGCCTCTGATTCGACTCAAGCGATTTGTGATGTACTGGATTTGATTTCCAAAAATCCCTTCGCCTCGGTACGACCCAGGTTCAGCCTTGCCAGTAGGAACGCTTGAGGGACTGAAGGCACTCGGTTCTAGGATGCCTGCCCCAGGTGCTAACATTTCCTCGATGGTACCGACTCGGACGCCGCAACAGCTGGCCAACGACCAAGCAGCATGTGATATACGCAGTCCAGTTGTTGTTGAAACGTGTGTCGGCAGGACTGTTCCATGGGAGTCTGTTTCGTCCAGGAGAGCCGCCAATCCAAAAGAGCCAGCAATGAATCGGTGGCGTCCAGTCAAGAGCAAGATGAAACTCAGAAGTCCGTATTCATCCTGATAGATCTGCCCATCCATCTTCGCTCGGGACAGGATCTCTCCGTAAATACAGGAATGCAAGAACCAGTGCCTGAGCGGTGTGACCGCAACGTAGCATAGCATATCCAGTCCAGGGTTCGAGGTTCCTCACATGAACGTAACAGCTCTCTCAAAAGATCCCCATCTTCTGCCCCCACCCATCCCCCTTCGGATTCACCGCGACCTGAAACGGGAACGGATTCGCCTCATTCGTCGTAATCGGGGGGATATAATCCCTATCCTTATTCACGACCTCCAGAACCCTCAACGCCGTCTCCTGCAACCCCAACTCCATCCTTCTCCGATTCCTCTCAGCTTCCGGCTCGCTCCTCGCGCCCGTCAGACTCACGTTGAGCACCCACACTTCCCAAACAGTCTCTTCGTCCGCCTTGGCGATGAACCAGCCGCTCTTCTTGCGTTTCTTTTCCAGGAACTGCACGACGATCGTGCCGTGGGCGGGCTTGGAGGTGGAGGTGTGGTATTGGGTGGCGGAAGTGTCGAGGGCGCGGAGGAGGGCGGTAGTGCGCGCGTCGATGGTGCGTTCGATGTCGTCTTCGGTCACGTAGGGGAGGGTGGTGTCGAGGACGTCGTGGGTGGCGGGGAGCACGGGCGTGAACAGGCGGTGGAAGAAGATCGTGTGCAGGATGCCTGCCCTTGGGGGATCAACGTTTGCGTTGCTGCGTGGGGCTTGGGATTCGTGCTACCTTTCACTACGTCTTTGACGTTGGTGCGGTCG
>MSJI02000431.1:26525-47646 GCA_001931905.2 Cladosporium sp. IMV 00045 | reverse complement strand
TTCTTGTGATGGATGAAGTTGGTCTCCTGTTTCTATGGATTGTGGTTATGTGTGTGTCTTATTCGTGTGTCTGAGAAGTTTTCGAGAAGTTTTCGAGCGAGCGAGCGGCGCTATGTGAGTGAGGAAAAAAGCCATGCTCATTTTTCTCATCTACCTTCTTATAATATTCTTCATGATTTATCTGGACCCGCGGCAAACCATCGGTCAAAGCAAATCTAAGACCTCTTCTCCTCCGCCACCGCCTTCGGCCTCTCCACCACCTCACCCTGACCAGGCACCTTGGGCGGCGCGCCACCCTTGGCCTCCGCCTTGCCCTTGGCCTTAAGGCTGGTCGAGTCCTTGGGCAGCTCCTTGACGTAGGGCAGGAACTCCGGCTGGCCCGGGATGTACTTGCGCAGGACCTCGGGGACATTGATGCCTTCCTCCGTCTGGTAGTTCTCCAGCACGCAGCACAGCGCGCGCTCGGTGGCGCAGAGGGTGGAGTTGAGGGCGTGCGTGTACGTCTTTTGGAAGGAGGCGTCGGTTTGCTTCTTTTGGCCGTATCTGGGAGGGGAGGGATTGTTAGAGATTCATGTGCGTGTGTACTTGCGGAGTTTTGGGTGGAACCTACCTAATCTCGAGCTCGCGGGTCTGGTAGTCTGTGCAGTTGGAGCAGGAGACGAGCTCCTTGCACTCGCCCTGGAAGGGGAACCAGGCCTCAAGATCGTACTTCTTGGCAGCGGCGTTGTTGAGAGCGCCGGAAACGATGCCCACGACGCGGTAGGGGAGACCGAGGGACTTGTAGAATTCCTCGGAGGTGTCGATCATCTGGTCGAAGTGGGACCAGGAGTCTTCGGGCTTGCAGAAGACGAACTGCTCGATCTTCTCGAACTGGTGCACGCGGAAAATGCCCCAAGCGTCCTTGCCGTGGGAGCCGGCCTCCTTGCGGAAGTTGGTTGAGTAGCCTGCGTACTTGATGGGAAGGTCCTTGTCGTTCAGCCACTCGGCCTCGTGCATGGCAGAGATGGGCTGCTCGGAGGTGGCGATGAGGTACTTGTCGGTGGCCGGGTCGTTCTCCTTCTCGGTGACCTTGTAGAGCTCCTCGTCGAACTGCTCGAGCTGTGCGGTCTTGGCCATGGCCTCGCGGAGCATGAAGAAAGGCGGCTGGTTGGGCTTGTAGCCCTTGTTGAAGAGGAACTCGAGACCGTAGTTGATCAGGGCGAGGTTGAGGAACAGACCGTAGCCGGTCAAGCAGTAGCCTCTGTGTCCGACAATCTTCACACCACGCTCGGGGTCGTAGCCATCTAATCTCGCGAGCACCTCGTGGTGGGACAGGCAGTCCTTCTTCTCAACAGTGACGCCCTCGGGTGTCCAGCTGCGCTCCAGGGTGTTGTTGTCCTCGTTGTCGCTAACAGGGACCGACTCGTGCACGTAGTTGCCAATCGACTTGACCTTCTTCAAGAGCAGCAGGTACTTGCCAGCAGCCAGCTCCTCCATCTCCGCCTTCTCCTTGGTGAGCGCATCCTTCTCGGCCTTGAGCTTCTCGAATTCCGCGGGATCGCCCTTGTTCTTCTTGTTCAGGCCCATCTCCTTCTGCACCTTGTTGATCTTGGCGCCCATTTCGGTCGCGGCGGCGTACTGGGTCTTGCGGTGGTCCTCGAACATCTCAATGACCTCGTCGACAACCTCCTCGGGCGCATGGCGGCGGCGCTGAGACTCCTTGATCTTTTCAGGGTTACCGCCGCGCTCCTTGATGAAGTCGTTGATGTCCAGCATGATGGCGGTGTTTCTGCGTGTGTGGTGCGGAAGATTTGACTGATTTCGGGTGACGTCCAGCCAGTAGAGTCGTTGTTGCTACCACTTATAGGTATATGAGTGTTGTGTTGTGGTGTATGAGCAGTTCAATCGGCGGTGACTCTATCCAAGCGGCATGTTTCACGTTTCTTAAAATATGGTGGGGTCGCGATTTCGCGGGGCATTCGTTAAAATTGAGTGCCTTAGGATGAAACAGCCACCAATCTATCACAAGTCAACCTCACTTCCGCTCAATCTACTTTGATGTAATATTGCGCTTTGTTCACTATTTGGATTTGAGAAGAGCACGTGAGAAGAGCAGCTTTTCATTGATATGCTCAACTATCATTGTGTCTTCTCGATATAAGAAATTTTGGGAATGCCGCTGGAGATTTTTTGCAGCGCATCTTCCTTTTGGTGGGCCAATGCTTCACATGTTTTACATTTCATTTCAACAATTTGATCCAAATCTGGGATCGAAAATAATAGCAATTTGATGCCTTCCTGGATGATTTGCATGACTAGACATAGGCATTGTCGGCAGCGCAGGCTTCTCAATCCAGCCAATCCTCGTCGAACATGCTCTCATTGAAGAAGTCGTCGATCGGGAGGCCAGAGGACGGCTCGCTGGCTTTGAACATGTGGTCCACACCCTGTCCAGTGGGATTGACTGAAGAACCCGAAGACTTGGACGAGGCGAAACTGCTTGATGCCTCTTCTTCGGCGGCGCCCATTTGCGGCAAGGCGTCGCTTGGTCCGGTGACGAAATTGTCGGTACGCTCGACTGGAGTTGAGGGAACCTGGCCGTTGTTGATGTTGTTATGAGGGTGGTTGAAGTAATCGGCGCGGATGGGGAAGCCGTTCATGTTGGAGTAGAGAGGCTGGTTGCCGCCGCCGCTATTGTCGGGGAGCGGGCTGGTTGGCAGCCCGCCCATACCGCCGCCGTGCACCTGGTGAGGAACGATGAAGAACGGGTCATCCGCGCTCGAGTGGGTAGAGGAGGACAGCGAGGTGTTTGCGCTGTTGGTAGGGTGCAGATTGCCAGTCATATAGCCAAAGCCATTGCCGGGGAAGGACGGGGAGCTCGAATCATAGGTTGGTGAGCTCGTAAACTGGTGCCCGGTGTCGCTGACCATGGGAGTAAGAATTGGGAGGCGCATGTTGTGATAGACAGAACTGGTGGAGATTTGCCTGCCAGCGTCGTAGGTTGGTGCGTGAGCCTGGGTCTGGGTGAGGTTCGGAACATGAGAGTTCGGAGGAGCTCTGTAGGCTTCGTCGAGCGGCCGACCGGGATGCGGCGCGCTGACAACCTGACGTTGGCTCTCGGGAGAGCTGAAGTTGTCGCCAATATTGTTGCCTCGAGTTTCCCAGGAATTGATGGTGTCCCGCTGGAGACCAGGCTTGGCCACGCTTCTGTTGGCGCCGCTCGATGCTGTCACGTGTTCACGGCGGATTTTGGCCTTCTTCTTAGATGTCAACGGCTCGTCGTCTGAGACCTCCTCATCCTTGATGCCAATGTCTTCGAAGTCGCCCATAGTCGTCTCGTCATAGTTCTTCTGTTCTGCAGGGCGAAACTGCCAGCTGCGAACTGCCTCCTGGGTTGCTTGAGACTCGTGGTCAGATTCCTGGATGTCCGCCTGCTTGCGGCCACGCTTTGTGCCAGCAACTTTTGCCCCACAAGCACGTGCAGACGCATTCTGAGCTGTGTCCTGAGCCTTTCTGGCCTTCAAGACTTGCTGCTCCTTCCTCTGCTTGGATTTGCTCACGCCAGCCAGCAACGTCGAGCCCTTAGCAGGCGTGATGACAACATCAGTTTGGGTCTTGCTGCGCGCGGTAGTTCCACCAGCAGTACCAGCCGCAGTTCGCGCGCCCCTCGAAGGAGTCTGCGCGGGTGTCTGCGGCGCCACATTGGCAGACTTCCCAGCAGTAGCGGCCGAGCGCCTGGCGTTGCGATCAAGCTTCGGCGGCACGCGTCTCCCCTTGTCCTCGCGAAAGGCACGAAGCTTCGCCAAGTGCTGCTTCACGGCCTCGCCGGTCATGGGCAGCTTGCCGTTGGCTGCGTCGCGAGGCTCCATCGCTGCAGCGATCTTGTCCCAGGGCATCGGCGTGCCCTCTTGCGTGCAGATGTAGTCGCAGTAGAGGAGAAGGCATTGGTCTTCGTCGGCTGGGATAGGTGTCAGTATATGTGCTGTCAATGCCGTGCATCGAAGGGGAAGACTCACGATCCCAGCGCTTGAGCTGGCGACCCTTGGTGCTCTTGCGAGTGGGCTTAGGGGCTGGAGCAGTGAAGTTACCCTCGACGTAGTCGTCATCCTTGCCGTCAGCGTCGAAATCGAAATTGTAGTCGCCGTCGGCGTCGAAGGTGCCGTCGTCCACGTAGGCGTCAGTATCCTTTCCATAGAAGGCCATGACGAGAGATGTTAGTGTTGCTAAGTCGTGCATTGTTAGCAAGTGTCAAGGTCAGTATCGCAAAAGGTCAATAGCAGAGGGACATGACATACCTTGTGATCCTTTGAAATGCTCTAAAGCTAGATATCGCTTGCCTTCACCGGGAGGTGGAAGACGAAGCCTTGATGCGAGACCGCTAGGTGACCAGCTTTACAAGCGATGTCGCATGGATGTTGTTGTTGTGTTCGTGGAAGGAGTTGCAAGGTCAGTGAAGGAGCTTTTATGGCCGTCGAATTGCGCGTTCGCAGCATGTGCAAGATGCCCTGCATATTGGAGAGTGGTATTGCCGCGTCCTTTGCCATTTTTGGTAAGTCTAATGCCCTGTCTGTTGGAACATGTGAGTAGTTTTGCTTTCATGCGCAAGCCTGTGAAGGCTGGGAAGTCACGAGATAGTTCGTAAGTGAAGTAGTAGGAAGACCGGTGTGGGGTCGCGGCATGTGAGGAGAGGTGATGAAGTGAGAAATGATGGGTTGAATCACACCAGCGCAGAAAGTTGGAGATGGAGGGTAGAGAAAACAGTTTCTGGGTCCTGATGCTGATGGTAGCACCGGAGAGCACGCTTTTGAGACAATGCTGCGAACGGGAAAGTGCGCTCCTCGAGGCATTGACGGTTCGTGCGAATCGTACACCTCATGCTCATCGATACCGCGCTGAGATAGTAGTCTCAGCATTTTGGGTCCACGAGCCAATCTAGAGCCATCTCGGGGTTTCATATTTCGGTCTGTGCCTGGGTCCTGACTAATCGAAATGGGATGGGATGGGATGGAGCGATGGGAAACCGTGATAAAAACGGACTTTTTGTATTTTTCTCGATCTGGGGCTCTCTACTTAGGACAGTTGCGACTGCTTCCTTTGGTCCATCGTATGTGCGGCAAGTCTGATGTCGAGCTATGCGTCGAGCTGGTTGATCTTATATTAGCTGAATAGATTTTCACCGACCCAACCCTTTCCACAGGAATCGGCCTCCCCAACCGCCGGTACACAAGATTGACTTGTGTTTCAACACCACTGGTACCTTTCACCGGCCCTCCTTATCGCCCAACGAGATCATCGAGCTCTTCTCGTGGGCATTTTACTTCTTAACCTCCTTTTCTCCAAGGTTCTTCCATACCTGGATCGAGGTTTCTTCGCCCTTCTCTAGCCCTCTCAGGTCGATTGCAAGGTGTAGTCCTCGGTGACACTTTTGTTGTGTCGGTACTACCTTGCTAGATCGGAAGCTCAAAGCTCGAACCCAGGACCGAATTGATAACCAGCTGGATTCTGCCAGGTCTCAAAAGAGGAGCCTGGCGGAGCTAGAGTGCTCAGTGTTGAGCTGGTCGTATTGACTCTTGCCCAATGTCTTCGCGGTGTACATCGGCTAGGGTAATGCAGGCAGGTCGCTCGTGAGCTCATGTGAACTCTTTGTCCAGATGTTTTTACGCAACGCTCCTAACTCGCGCTGCAATTCTGGGTCCCTGCTGGGATGTCTTCGCCATGGTGTTATACGCACGCGTTGTGGTATGCACAAAAACCCGTTCCAGCATTTGTAAGAAACATTTGCTGGTGCCATCGTCCTTTCGTGTGTCCAGTTGGCTTTCGCGCACATCTCATATACCTCCCCATGGCCGAATTCTACCAATGTTGAGCTGGCCGCAATGGCCTTTCCCCAATGTCTTCGCGGTTTGCATCGGGTACCCTAGCGAAGTTGAGAGCTCCTGTGAGCTCTTTGTTCGTACGTATTTATTACGCGACAGGGGTGGGGAGCGCTGCAATCGCGGGTCCGCACTGGGACAATCTCGCCAGCATGTGACATGCGCGCGGATTGGGTGTGTCCACAACCCCGTTCCAACTTTTGCATGCGAACCTTCTCTTGTACGATTGTTCTTTCGCACGTCCACTTTGCTTTCTTGGAAGTAGCAGATGCCTTCTTACGGCTAAGGCGTACACAGCGGCGATAATGTATGAGTCTGCTCATGGCAGGCACGGCATTTCCTCACACGGAGCTAGACTTTGACTTCGAAGACTCGCCCTCCGGAACTACCTCGCGCAACGCCGCCTCGAGGTCCATGTTCTCAGAATCGCCGCCTGTTTTCGTCCAGTCTCGGGCGTATGGCTGTCCAGAATTGTGATGCACGAACTCCGAAGGATTGCTGATGTCAAGATCGTACTTTTCCTCCGCCTTCTTTCTGCGTGCCTGATCCGGGTCACTGAAGTCGCTGAACTCCCCTCGCACTCCATCGCTGGGGACGCTGCCGATGCGTTGCAACTTGTACTGCTTAAGGCGATCCAGCGCCGTTTTGAAATCGTCCAGGATGATGGTGTCGGTGAAGCATTTGAAGACAAAAGCGAGCTTCCAGAAGGGGTTGATTCCGTCGGGTAGACCTTGGCCTTTCACGACATGCGTGACAGCAAGGATGTCGATGAGAATGAACGCCACGCTGAGCAACATTATACCGAGTAGGATTGCGAAGCGTGGCGACACGCGCATAAGCTCGATGTAGCCAAACTCGTAGCGCGTTTTAATGTTGTAAAAGAGTGACAGCACCGTGAATACCCACCATGGGTCACGGAAGATGGCCTCGTACGGGCGTGTGTGTACGAAAAGGCGACTCTGGCTGCTGAAGTAGAGGCTGCAGGCATGTTAGCGAGTGGATATTGCCAGATGGCAACACTGAAGGTTAAATCTCACAAATTTGCAGTAATCTCGAGAACCCAGTAGGCCTGGGCTAGTATGACAGTGGAAATGTAAAGAATGCTGCCCCATCTTGGAAGGAATGGCTTGTTTTTGATCCAGGCGATGACATTGTGAAGTGACCAAGAGGCATTCAGTAGGATAGCGGTGGCACTGAGGTACCAGTTGTATGCGGGAGGTGGAACGAACATGAATGTTCCATGTGGCATGCCCAAAAAGAGCTATGTAGATTGTCAGCTCTGGAGGACTAAGAATGCCTGCAAATGCCGACTGTTTTGCTCACTTCGATTAGAATGAGCTTGTGCAACGTGACATGCCTGCGCATGTTGGCGAATGTCACACAAGCCATTATTATCAGGCTCCCAACCAGGAAGCCTTGAGCCCAGGATTCGAGCGTGACTCCCACCGGGTCGGTGGGTTTCTCGACAACGAAGGTCATGATGTATTCCCGGTGTCTCTGCGGCGTAAAAGCGGCGCGTCTCAGACGTTTCGTGTGGTTGGAAAGTCGCAAGGTGGCATGCCAGCCATCGTCCAAGGCCGTACCACACGAAAGAAAGGCCGGTGACAACGACAAAGTGCAAGTCGTACGCGCGATACGCGCGAAGGGGCGAGGTTGTGGTGTAGATGGATTTTTTGGGAGGCGAAAAGGGCGGCGGAAACGCCTGTCAAGGATTCATCAGTAGTAGTGGAAAAGACGGTGCACTTCGGCTTCAGCGTTCGTCACAACGGGCCCTACCGATGAGGAGAGCCCAGGCTGGGGCTGGGGTGCGCCGGCCTTGTGGCAGTCTGGATGTCTAGACGAATAGCGATGCCGCTGAATGCTTGGTACGCCGTCGATCTCCACTCATTTGGTAAGCCAAACTGCACGGTTTGCCCCCAAGCAGACTCGAGGCCACAAGTGGAGCCGGAGACTGATCTCTTTGGGGAAATTTGGATGATGGGAAGTCGGGGAAGTGGAAAAATGAATTGCACACGCGCCTGGAGAGCTCACGTGCAGGCCATTAACGTCTTGCGTGGCTTTTGAGGCTGCTCTTCGGGCCCGGGTCCTTACGGGTTTGACAATCTCATTCACGAGTCGAGCAATTGGATCTGCGAGCGAGGTTCACCTGGCCTCGTGGCCTGGTATTCACTGCTGGTGCTTGAACAATGGCATCGTGGGACTTGTAATGCCGTGTCCCAACAATAATGCCATGGGAGATGGTTAGGTGGAAATCCTCCATGGCAAAGGCATTACCCGATGTGCGGAGCCCCATCCGTCGCGTGAAAAGCGCCCCAACATAAAAGTTGACTGGACTGGAAGCTTGGCCAGCCTTACGCAGCGACTCTATTGCCTCTTTATGGGTGGTCTGGTGGTGGGAACGAGATGTGTCGTGTTTGTTGAGAGTTCCAGGCTGCACTTGGCAGTGTTACTGATCCTCCACCATAGGGTGTATATGCATCTTTTTGAGGCCTAACGTGGAGTATCGCTTGTATCTCAGACGGGGTTCTTAGGGTAGATGCTGACAGCCACCTCAGTTCTTGCGAGTATGTTATGGTCTGTTCTGGTAGTGTTTCTGCGTCCTCGCGAGGGCGGTTGGCTGCTTTTCTACAGCCGTATCAGGGAATCTGTGCGCCGCTGAGACAACGCATGCGAGGCTGGAGAATGCGCCTTTTTCTCAGATTCATCCACGTCCTGGTATGCGATTCTTCATATATGCATGATCGGACGGATTTCTTATCTTTGCGATAAGAGACGCGTGTCAATATCATTCAGTTCATATTCCGTGGAAGATATCCAGGACATATCGTTTTGCTGTTGCTGATCGTATGCCAGCCTCTTCTCTGTTTCAGCGCACTGGAATCTGGTCTGCCTATGTTCTTCTGAGGAACAGCAGGGCATCGGAAATTCGCTTCCGGTTGCGTGGAGACAATACAATATAGCTCTCGCGAATATCAATATCATCGCTCGGCGTTCAGGGGAAGAAGCTCAGGGATGTGGCTATGTCGCGAAACGTCTTCCAGACTTCAACTCGTCCAAATGCGGCGCCCGCTTGAAGTACAACCGGCAGTCTTCTACTATACATGCTTGCCATCTGGATGAAGACTCGTGCAAGCTCAGGGAATACTGCATGTTGTTAGCTGCAGTGATCCGCGAGAGCACGCCATCTTCATCGGTAAAGAAGTCGACCACCCGAAATATTGGCGATCATTGTCCGCGACCAATTGATGTGAGAGGTTGGTATAGGGAGTCTCCCCTCTCTTTGCACTTCGCTATCCACATTTCTATCATCCACCTTTGCCGCCCCTAAATGCGCACCTCAATATACTGCCTTCGACACTAACTCGAGTTGCCCTATTCTTAAGGTTCGAAGCTCGCGATCCGCCAGCCTTCTATCGGCTGACGCGCTACCGCTGCGGGATGTTTACTTTTGCGCAGTCCCGTGCGTGTCCGCATGATATATCGTGATCTATCCACTCTTACGGCACAAGCTCGTCGAGCTCTTGGATCCACTGCATGCTGACTTTTTGCATGATGCCCATCGTCGTCCGCATCCTGCACGTCTCAATAGCATGTTCGCTGGCAGCTTGCGACTGCGAACCTCAACGGCTGCCGTCCAGGAGGCTAGGGGTACCGAGACAAATGTCTTGGAGCAACGATCAGCAATGCACCTCACCCTTGCTGGACAGTATGCGATACGAATAGCAATCGCGCGGAGCACGCTTCAAGATCTTCTTAGGACCGAATGCAGCACCCTTGACCAGCCGTGTCGGTCTTGTCTAGTGCGGTCTGGTCATTCATACAAGATGCTCCCGCTCGCACTCTTTCTTCCAGTCTGTTCTTCTTGTTGTAGTAGGGTTCCGGGTCTCATCAGAAGTACTTTGTTTGAAGCGCCAGCGACCTGAGGGTATCGTCGACTATTCGTCTAAACATTCGTTATTTTATTGTATTTGCATCATGCATCCATTCGCTATTGTCTCTGCTACCTTGCTTGGTTTCGCCCAGAATGCTTTTTCACGACCAATGAACAAATTTACCGAGAAGGTATCGCTGGATAGTCGATCAATCGAAAAGAGAGACCCCTCAGGTCCGAAGATTGGAGGAGCCAACTTCCCTGGTAAGATGGTCACATACCCTTCCAGCTGCTTGTCATCCTAACAGATCTTCTAGACCCCGCAATCATCGGAGCCGACAGTCGCTGGTATGCCTTCGCAACAAGAACTATGGGAGGCAATGTACACATCCAAGTCGCCGAATCCGGAGACTTTGAAACTTGGAACCTTGTCAACAACGGAGATGGCTCGCAGAAGGACGCATTGCCAGACCTTCCGAGCTGGGTCGATGGTGGCAACTCGAACACCGTATGTCTGAATCAGATTTTATCCAACGAACAGCGCTAATATCATTTATACAGTGGGCTCCCGATGTCATTAGACTTGTATGTTGCAGCAAGCACAATCTTCCAACACAGTTGTGGCTAATCGTGTCGAATCACAGGACGACGGTACTTACGTGATGTACTACAGCGCCACTACCAAAGAGAATGCTGCCATTCATTGCGTTGGTGCTGCCAAAGCTGATACCGTGACTGGACCTTACAGGCCGGTTGGTGACCAGCCTCTCATCTGCCCCATGGCAGAGGGCGGTGCCATCGACGCCGCCGTATACAACGACAACGGAAACCGCTACATCACTTGGAAAGTTGACGGTAACGCCATTGGCAATGGTGGAACTTGTGGTAACACTGGTGCGTGACCAATCTTGTGGAATGCGTAGTAAAATACTCGCTAAGCTGATGAACAATAGTGGAACCAATCGTCCCAACACCAATTCGAGTGCAGCAACTCGGCAACGACGGCGTGACTCTCATGGGCTCCCCAACAACAATCCTCGACAACGAAGGACAATCCGACCAAGGCCTGATCGAAGCTCCAGACCTCCAACGCGTCGGCGACACCTGGTACCTCTTCTTCAGCGCCAACTGCTACACGACCGAAAACTACAACGTCAACTACGCCACCGCAAGCTCGATCACCGGGCCGTACACGCGCGCAGAAAGGCCTCTGTTCCAGACTGGCGATTTTGGCCTGGTGGCTCCCGGTGGCGCCGACGTCGATCACGACGGGAGGCACATGGTCTTCCACGCGCGGCAGGGCGACAATGGCGATCGCGCTATGCACACGGCGCTGGTGAACTTCGACGGCACGACTGTAAGTGCAAACAGGTTGAGTGAGGACCAGTCGAGTGGGAACAACTCGGGTTCAAACAACTCCGCTTCGAACAATTCGGGTGCGAACAACTCGAACTCCGGCAACTCAGGCGGGCCCGCTACTTATTATTAAACGATGATACCCGTACAGCTTTTGGCATGATAGACCTTGGAACTTTGAGACAGAAAAAGCTTGGACAGTGAGCGCATTTTGATTTTACAGCAGGCATGGATTTACAGAAAGCAAGACAAACATTCATTTTGATCACGCACTTCCCCTTCCCTCCCCTTTGATGCATTCTCAAACATCTCAGCATTTCACCAAAACCCGACACCAGATAGCCATGACCCTTCGATCATATCGAAAAAGGGCTCATTCATCGCCACCCTCCACGCCCTCCCCATCACTCTCCCCCTTCGCCTTCCCCTTCGAAGCCTTCAGCTTCTTCGCCTTCGACGCTTCCTCCTCACTCTCCTCACCAGCCTTCTCGGAACCCTTCAAATTCGGAAAACGCGGCGTGGCCGGCGCCTTCTTCTTGCCACCACGCACGCTGGCGCTCGGCGTCGGAGTCTTGCGCTTCGCGACGCTGCGGACGGGCGTGGACGGGTTGGTGGTGTTGGTGTCGTCGAGTGTGTCGAGGGGAGTCAGGATGCGGAGCTTTTTGTTGTAGTGCTGCCTGTGAGGTGGCGTTTCGAGTCAGTTCCTGGTCTTGGAAGATGGTTGGGTTGCTTGACTTACGAGACAGCGCTGACGGTCCAGCGGTTGTTGGTGGCTTTGACGGCGGCTTCGAACTCGTGCTTGCTTGGGCCGTTGGGCGCCATGGCTTGGACGAGGGCGAGGAGGAGGGCGCGGTCTTCGGTGGCGCTCCATTGGGGTGCCATGGTGGTGAGAGATGTGGGATGTCGGTGTAGGTGTTGGGAGTAGGTCGAGTGTGGTGGAAGATGTTTGTTGATGTTGTGAGTCGGTGGTGTAGGTTGAGTGTGTCGGTTTGGCGTTGAAGCTGGGAGTTCGTGGTTTTACTTGTGGCGGCATGTGAAGGCCTGTTGTTTAGTTGCCTCGTGACACTTCTTTGGGCTGACATGTGAAGTCAAGTGTTACTTTCTATTGAGCTTTCACTTAGATTCACTGTGAGTCGTGGTATGTCGACCCCTTCACTCGTGTAACGTCCAGGTCTCGTAATGCAGGCCTCCTGATATCAAAGAGTTGCAAGGATCGTGGTGATACTAGTGACAACTACTCGGGCTTGGACGCAAAGATTTCACTCGAGTCACTCGGTTGATAAGGACAGGAGCGCACTGATGGAGAGAACGTTGAAGCAGCAGAAGCACGAGACGGAGAACTCCAGTCCTGCAGAGTACGTGCTTCCTTTAGTATAATTGGATCGATGGAACGGTGATGGTTAATAGTAATAGTTTTATTTGAAGAGTGCTCGACTCCATTTGAACTCCATGGTGAGTGCGACCGTACCACGTCGTAATCCACAGTTGGGGTATCATGTCTATCCTTGGCTTGCAATCTTTGCTCCTCATGACGCCGGTTGGTTGGAAGCTTACAAAATTATCCTCTCACCGTCCGTAAAAGTCCCTCTCGCGATTCTGCAGCCTCGCTCTCCGCTTGTCGTCGTGTTCGGGGCTCCTGCTACGTGTGCGTCTAGATCGATCATAGTTTCGCTCACGGTATGGGTCGCCGCGCGAGGACGAAGCGTCCCCGTCTCTGTAGCCTCCTCGTGGCGGCTCGTCCCTGAAGGATCTCGACGGCGGTGCTGCGTCTGGGTCGCGATATGCGCCTTCTCTACTGCCTCTGCGGCCACGGTCGCCGTCGTTTTGGCGGTAGCTTGGGATGTATGTATCGACGTTGCCACCCCCGCGAGGGCCTCCAGCTGATGACGATGATGGAGGAGGTGGGCCACGACCTGGAGGCAGGTCAGGGCGTCGAGGCAGATCTGCTGGAGGTGGAGGTAGGCCGTGGCCGTTGCTGGCAGGCGGCATGCGACCCCTGTCTCGGTCCTGGCGCCATTGTGGCTGTCTCCCGCTGTCCGGCGGTGGAGGTCCTCTCCTATCATCGTAGCGACGAGGAGGAGGTCCACCCGGGCCACGATCTCTGTAAGCGGGACCATTGTGGTATCCGTTGCCGGTAAAAGGGCCACCTTGAGGGTTCCATTCGTCAGGACCCATGCCGACTGTGCCTCCAGCCGGTGCGGGTGGGAGGTTCATCTTCTTCTCTTGGCCCCTGCGGCGCGAGTCCAACTCGTGGCTGTCTTGATACCTTGGCAAGTCCTCAGGTCTTGCGGGCAAAGGTGCCACCTTGAAGTAATCGTGCTGAAGGGCGTCGATGGCATTGATACGCTTTCTGAAATCCAGACAGAGTAGGCGCTTCAGAAGATCAAGGCCCTCCGGCTTCAGATGCTGGCCGAAGCGGCGGTCAATGTCACCTTTGTGCGGTTCCCACTCCTTGACGCCTTCGCATCCAGGCAGAGCTGACCAGCCCGGCATGTTGGATTCGGTGGGGGAGCCAACCAGCTTGAAGATACGGACGCATTGGTCGACGTCCGTGCGGCCTTCGAGGATAGGCTTCCTCTCGAACATCTCGCCAAAGACGCAGCTGTTACTTGTTAGCGAGGTCGTGAGCGTGAAATCAGACTTAGAGAACGTACCCTACACCCCACATGTCGATAGCAGGCGTATATTTTTTCATGGTGAGCAAAAGCTCTGGTGGCCTGTACCATCTGGTGACGACAAGACTGGTATAGTCTCTCACGGCTTCGCCGTTGCCCTTCCCTGGCTGAGGCACTATGCCTTCATAGTGGCGGGCAAGACCGAAATCGGCGATTTGCAGGACACCGGTGTTGGAAATGAGGATATTGGCGGCTTTCATGTCGCGGTGGAGAATATGTGACTGCCTGTTGTTAGCGCTTGTGTTTCCTGATGAGATTAAGGTATTGACGAACGTCGTGAAGGTATCTCAAGCCTTCCAGGAGTTGCTGCATGTAGCACTTGATCTGTGACTCGTGCAGGCGAATGTCAGGGTTTGTGAGCATGCCGCTCAGGTCATGATCGGCGTATGGTGAGACCATGTAGAGAGTGGCGCGCTTCTTGCCAGTCTTGCCTTTATCGTCGGCTACAAGTAGCTAGTCAGCAATGTTCTCCTTACGCAAGAGTCCTTCAACAGCATACCAGCTTGCCTCTCAACAGCCATCTCCTCCAGCTTCAAAATGTTCGGATGACTGAGCATCTTCAACAGCTTCACTTCGCGCAAAGCCGTGATCGGGAAGCCATCCTTCTCATTGTGCATCAAGATCTTTTTGAGCGCGAAGACGTGGCCTGAACGCTTGCTGACGCCCTTCGATACCACACCGAATGTGCCTTCTCCCAGCTTCTCTTTCATAACTTCGTACTCGGATATTTTTGCGGCGCCGCGAAAGCGACGTTGAGTAGGATCACTCATGCCGGCAGACGGCGGGGCCGCCAGCGCCATGGTAGGGTGTCGTTGATATCCGAGTTTTGATGATAGTATATAATAATCGTCGTGTTGACTCGGTGGTTATAGCGGATGCGCGTGCTTGCGCGTAATTGGTCTAGGGTCGGTGTAGTTGGTGGTAGAAAGGATGGAGTTTGTCGGTGTGGTTGGTGGCAGAGAGGAAGAGGTTTGTCGCGTAGATTCGATTGTGAGTGCGCTGCGGTAAAGAGGAAATTGGTGAAGTTGATGGTCAAAGAGTCAATGACCAGATCGCAATCTAGATCATCATTCTCTTCTCGTTCACCTATTGTTTTTCCTATTGTCACTTCTACACCAGCCACGACATCTTGAAATGACGATTGTTCTCGCGCAGCACGTTCCGAGGGAACGCGGAGGATTCCCGGCGCTAAATCGTGCTAGCGCGAAGCTTCATGGGACCGCAGCAGCTTCATGTTCACTCGAGGCATTGGAGAGCGTGAGCGCATAGACGAGTGACGAGCCATTCAAAGGACTTCCAATTACTCACCCAGTACGCGCGAATCCAATTCACTGCTGCGAGAACTATACTGATAATTCACCAGCAAACACAACACAAAATGGCCGGCACCACCAACCCGAGACCTTCCCACGGCGCCCACCCCATTCACATCCACCCGGTCCGACCGCTCTACAGAGTCGCCGCCCGAGGACTCGGCGCTTCCATGTGGTTCTTCGTATGTTTTGGAAAGAGGAGAAATGCAAAACAAGAGAGCAGCTGCTAATACTCCGGCAGCTGATGTACAGAGCATACCACGACGGCGCCGTGCTTTTCGGCCTGAAGCACCCTTGGGACCACTGAGCGGGAGGATGAAGACGAAGGAGAATACCAGAAGGAAAAGAAACTGCTGCGATAGAGCGAGAAGCTTTGTACATATACCAAGGCGGCCTTGGGCAGGCGTCGGGCGTGTCGCATGTGGAGAAGTCACTGCCAGCCAGCAGACATCGCTAGGGAATCTAGGAAATTAAGACGCGAATGAACATGATAAAGTATAAAACCCTGTCCGTGTTGGTTTCGATCTCTCAACGTCTGGACGTCAATGCGCGGCAAAATTGGATTCGGGTCATCTTGTGAGCAATGGAGCCATAGATTATTAGGCTGCACGGGCATATCTAGTCGACTATGCCGAACAGCGTTCTGGGAGTGAGGTTCCGCAAACAGACATGGGATAGTGACCGCTACCACTGACATGGTCGCAAAGACGTCATGAGGAAAGAGGCCGACAGTAAACAGCAACATCGACCAGCGGAAAGGGCGACACAAGAAACATGCAGGCTGAACAGCTGCTACCGACATGCCTGAAAGAACGCCGTGAAACAACAGCGTACGAGAGACAGCATCTTAGCATCAACCCATGGAGAAACGACACGCGTGGACTTCTAAAGGAGAACTCACAATTGATGATACAAGGCACCGAGCCGTACTCGTCCCTACAAGCGCACCTGATGGCGACTTCTTGGAGAATTTGCTGACCTGCGAAGCCAGGAGGTAGTAGAAACCGGAGTGCCTCGTAACAAAACGACCAGGCTCGTGAAAGGTGAGCAGGGCATGGCTGCGCTATAGAAGTCTCAATTTGCGGGAAAGTCGAAGCTATGCAAAAAGCTTGATTGAAACCATACCAAACTGAACAGACTATAAGAAAACCTAACCCTTCCCTCGCTGTACCCTGCAAAAAGCAGACCCAATCCCCACGCAACTTCTCAAAAGAAACGCCCCCCTCTCCCACCTCCTCGTCCTCACAAAGTCGCCGAATAAAACACCGTCATCAACCCCGGCCCGCCACACAACTGCTTCTGATTCCCCGGACAAACCATGAGCCCCTGCGCGGGACAAGTGATCAGCTCCGCGCCGCCGACTTCGTTGACTTCGTCTCCGCAGTAGCATTCTTTGCCGTATTCGACGCTGCAAAAGAAAAACAGTCAGTAAAAGTATCCAGGCGAAAGGAAAGTTTTGATCGGTGAAACTCACCCCGAGAAATGCATCTCTTTCCCCAGACAGAACTTGACGCACATATCGTTGGTCATGTAATCGTCATACTTGAAGGGTCCGACGAGCGCTCTCCCGCCGTTCACGAACGGATCCGTCAGGCAGCCTTTGTTAAGGTACTTCCCGACATTCGGCTTCGCCGCAGGCGGAATGAGGCGGTCATCGTTAGTCGCAGTATTGTTGTAAATATTAACAAACCCCAACCCTCCGCAAAATTCCAGCGGCGGCGCGTTCATGGTCCCGCCACAGTTCCACGTACAGTCGCCGTGGCCGCTGGTGGCGGAGGGGTCGATGAGGTTGTCGCAGTGGCATTCCATCGCGTACTCGACGCCGCTGAGCCGGTAGCCGCGGCTGTTGCAGATTTCCTGGCAGAGGGCGACGGTCATGGTCGTGTAGTTGCTGTAGCTGTAGCCGCGCAGGGCGGTGCGGCCGTTGAGGTCGTTGTAGCAGCCGAGGTATTTTTGCGTGGTCCCGGGGGGGTATGTTGCGCCCACTTGGGGTTTATTGGTTGCTACGGGGGTGGAGTCGACGGTTTTGCGGATGAGCGGTTTGGGCACGCTGGGTGGGCAGTTCATCGATGATGCTGGGGCTGCTTCGGGGCCGTACGTGATGTTGATGCAACCCGGGAGTTGGGGGATGAGACCTTTCACGAGCTCGTCGACTTGCGGCGGCCTTTCGGGACAGTTGAAACTGTAGCCGTTGGTCTGACTTTCTTGCAAGATCGGGCAGTTGGAGATCTGGCCGAAATCGTCCGTGGAGAGACAGTTCGCCGTCGCATTCGCGAGGACGTTCTGGTCCCAGCCATTTTGGAAATCCGCGTGAAAGCCATAGCCAGTCGGGTCTCCCTGCGAGAAAACAAACTCGCCACTACTTGACCGATCAGGGACCAAGATGACATCGTAGAAGACTTCCAGGAAGATATGCGGAATCTGCACAGGATGAGAGGGCGGGCAGATGCCCTCGTCGATCCCGCTCTGGTACGCGACGTGGGAGTTGTCGGCTTTGTAGAGATCTCTTCCATTCCAGCAGCTTTGGAAGTGAATCTGTGCACGCATGCCGTACTTGCAGTTCGTGTCATGCATCCAGTTCTTCTCGACGATAATATCATCAATGCAATTGAAACTGACTCTATCCGCGATGGGACGACCCGGCCACCGCGTATTGCCCCAAGTCATGGTCGTGTTGTCGTAGCTGCGAGCCGACTTATCACCGGAAAGCATCATGAAACCCTTCGGAAAGGGCACCGTTTTGTTGACATTGGGCCCTCGTCCGAGGTAGTACACCACAGCTCCGTTGTGGTGGACTTCGTAGAACGATCCATTGGGATACTTGTAGTAGAGCGTAGGCGACCAGTACGCAGACTTGTCGGTTCCAACCTCGCACGTCGTGCAGCGAGAGTTTAGCAATGACTGGTAGGTTGCATTCACACCAATATCTATATCACGTCAGATGTGCCATGTCTTGCTTTTTGGAAAGGCTTGCTTTCAACATACTTGAGCCGCCGACGATGGAGTGACTGTGCGCCGCCAGGGCTCCAGGATTGACTAGCGGGTCTATGCGGCCTTTTTGGATGTTGCCACAGTTGATGCGGAAGAAAGCGTCGACGAAACCAATGAAAGAAAGCGCGACCGCGATGGTCGATAGTATGCGCAACATAGTGGATGTGGTAGGCGAATCGTATCCAGAGATCGCTGAGATGCAAGTCCAATCCCTCCTGTGAGACCCAGAGGCGTATATCTAGCAGCTAAAGTAGGAGGCCGGTCGAAGCGCGGCACATTCCCGAGTTGATGGATGCGCGTGGCCAGCAAGTTCCAAACCAAATGATCGTCTTGTCCAAGAACTTTGCGTTAGTATTCGAAGGATTCGTCGTCGGAAACCCACGGATCGACCAGCCGAGCAGTCCAAACGAAGAACGCACGATAGTCCTGTTTCTGTTAGTATTGAAGAGCGTGGCGTGGTCATGTCGGACCTAATCACGCGTAAGTCACAACAAAACCGCATGTCTGTGCGTGGTGGAATGGCGGAGGGAGGATTGAGGAATGCAGCCATTTCGCGGCATAGACTAGAGCTTAAAAGGAAGACTGCTTGCTATCCGGTGGGAACGACGTGGGCGGAGAATGCTGTACCAGTAATCTCAAGCCGGGTGAAGTGAATATGTTCCAAAGTTCTTTGTTTGCTATTCTTCTTCCATGAGTTAAAACCTATCATCAAGAAAAAAGGAAACTCAATCAAAATCAACCTCCCTTTGCATTTTTCTCGTCACAATCCGTCTAAGCATTAGAAGCGTTTCCGATCCCCTCCCTCAAAAGCCAGAATAAAGGAAAAAGGACAATGTGACAGTGTATCAGAAGAGTTTCCCGAGAGCGTATTCTTAATCTTTCATCAACAAGTGGACGTGGTAGTGCTGCGCGTCGGATACGCCTGCGCTATGCCGTGCGGGGAGCTTTTTCTATCCGGAAAAGCTCGCATTGGAAGTGTTTTAAACAATTGAATTCTATGGTCTTCGACGAGGAAGGGTGAATGGGCCGCCCTTTTTTTTAAAGCATCGTGGCTGGATGTAGAGGAATCCCAATGTTTTGGGGGGGACGAGATCATCCGTCGTCAGAAGTGGGTTTGTACATAATGGTCGTAAGGAACTGGAGAAAGTCAGCATGGAATTTTGGGTTGAAGGAGCAAGTGAAGGAAGAAAAGACAACACCTTTCTCTTATATCTCGTGGTGCCGCTCGTGGCCAGAACGCCGTTCTTGATACTGCTAGTAGCAAGATGATTAAGCACGGTGTGATTCGGCATTATGAGCACACTCGCATCGTCCTTGTGTGGAGTGTTGCCGTTGAGAATGCTCTTGCCCAGGAACATGGGAAGCGAAGGCGGCTGCGGAAGGGTGTTGATGACACGTGATGCGCGCTGAAACCTCTCATCGTTAGGATTGTTGTAAGTATCCAGGTCGAGCAAGAATTGGGGTATCTGCTTGGTGTAAGTCGCCGTAGGGAGAGGCTGGCGGGGCTTTTGCTTCTCTTGTTGCTGTTCTTGCTGGGGTGTCTGCGCCGCCGGAGATGGTGCTTGAGGCGTTTGAGATGAGGGTACTGGCACCGCTTCGGAAGTCGTTGCTTTTCCGGTCGTAGGAGTCGCATCCGCATCTGTCTCGGAACCTTGCTTACCCGGCCGAGCAGGAAGTGTTTGTGTCGCGGACTGATCTGCTCCCGGGACTTGCCCTTGTGTCATCGCCGCGCCTGGTATCGGCATCGGCTCGGCTGGCGCGGGTGCCTGCTTGTCTGCGGATTCGGGCAGCGGCGCCACGACTTCGATGTAGTTTACGAGGATGTTGGTATAATCGACGGTGGTAGGCAATTCATGGGAGGTGGTCATATCCCCATCGACCAGAAACTTCAGATGGTGCGTTCCAGGCTTGAGCTGCAGTGTAGTGGAAAACTCCCCCTTCTTGTCCTTGTGTAATTTGAACTTGCGGTCCCACTGAACAAACGTGCCGGTCACGTACACCTTCTCGCCGGGTCCTTTCCACTCTATCGGCATGGGCACTGATGGAGCGAGCGAGGCCTGGTCGGCCGTGAATGCCTCGTTGTCCCCTACATCCTCATCATCCACTGTTGTCGAGCTGAGCACGCTCGCCCGCCTCGGCAGGCCATTGATGTCAGCCTGCCCAATGGGCGAGGTTATATCCTGCGGTGTGATGATCGGCGACCCTGGTCCATGTACCTCCTCAATAGGCAGCGGCAGTCTAGGCGGCCGACTAAAGTTGGAGGGCGGTAGGCCATAGGGCGATCCAGAGTCGGCATGTCCGGAAGGGTATCTCTGATCGGATTCCTTGTCTGAGTATGTCGAGTGTTGCTGCGGTACATTCACCGGGCGTGTAGAAGGCGAAGGCGAAGGCCTGTCGTCTGATATGGGCGAGGGACCATGCGAGGCAGGCGCATGAGCGGACGCGGGGAGGATAGCGGTGCGCGAGGGCGGGCGGTGGTGCTTGGAGGACTCGCTGCCCATGACGCTCGAGTCGGACCTCTGGCTCACAGAGGAGTCCTCGGGCTTCAGTCGAGGAGTGCCGCCGCTGGTGATGGAGCGGGCGCGGGTGTGGGAGGCAGCCGGACTCTGGGCGACGGTGGCATGGGCGTGGGCGCGAGTCGGCTGGGTGGCAGGCAGGGCGGTGCTGGAGGTCGAGATGAGAGAGGCCGTGGGCGGGGCGCCGGGTTTCTGGTGGGCGTGTGAGAGGGTATGGGCGCTGGCTTTCCGTCTGGCGACATGGCGGGCGACGGAGGGCGAGGTGGGCGAGGTGGCGTTGCTTTTGCTCTCGCTGGTCTGCGACTGCGAGTTCCCCATTCCGCGGTTCACGCACGCCGTGAGGCGTCGTCTCTGCCGCAATTCGAGACTGGCCTTGCACGCTCTAGCCCTGTCACTCTCACTTTGCCTGTCTTGCGCTCTCTCTCTCTCGCTCTCGCTCTGTTGGGACGCTGCAACTGCTCTTGGACGCGGCTACCTATGAACAGCACATGCCGCGGCTTCCAATTGGCAGCGAGGGCGCAGGACAAGGAGAAAACCAAGTGCGGGA